>WFAB01003244.1:0-15000 GCA_018977245.1 Lethenteron camtschaticum | reverse complement strand
CGCTCTCTCGCTCGCTCTCTCGCTCGCTCTCTCGCTCGCCTCCGCTCTCTCGCTCGCTCTCTCTCGCTCGCTCTCTCGCTCACTCTCTCGGTCACTCTCTCGCTCACTCTCTCGGTCACTCTCGTTCTGCACGCAGCCCTCCTCGCAGTCCGACAGCCTCTGACGGGTAGCTCGTGTCTCTGCATGCAGAGCTCCCCATCATCTGCCACCGAGCACACGGCCTCCTCCATCGCCCACCGCTCCTTGAAGGCCGGCAAGGCGTGGGTCAGCCGCGCCGCATGGCGGAACTCCAGCCCACACACCCTGGGGCTCCGAGCAGAGCGCGGGAGATGCCCCCAGGCTGCTGGCCGGACGTTTCCCCTCCAGGGCCACCTTCCTCGCCCTGTGTACGGCGAGCTTGGCGTAGCCGACTGGCACGTTGACCGGCCCCTGAAGATGTTGGGATCCGTCGCCCTTTTGGTATCCAAAGATGAGGACCGTCGGGGAGAAGTGGAGGCTGAACCTCAGGAGGATGTTTCTCAGGACCTTGAACAACAAGTCCAGGCTCTTGCACGCCACGTATTGGTGCGCCACCGTCTCCACTTTACCGCAGAACCGGCACTCTGGGGACGTGTCGGTGAAGCGCGCCAGGGAGGCGTTGGTGGTGACGGTGCCGTGGGCGATGCTCCGGCCGAGGTCGCCGATGCGGTTGTACGTCGGGCTGGAGTGGAGTTGCCTCCAGCGAGGCCTCTCCGGAGAGACGCAGGGCAGGCCTCTCCTCCAGGCCTGGTCCTTGTGGCTCCTCAGGGTGTCCTGTTGGTGAAACCAGACCATGTAGGAGTAGAGCACCTTCTTCTTGATGTTTGCGAAGGCCACCTCCGGTAGGTCTTCCAGGTCGTGATCCGCCTTCGTTTGTCGGCATTGGCGACGCAGCGGCACGACGGAGAGCTCCGGTGGAGGGGGACCGAGAGGGGCCTCGTCATCCCCAACGCCGATGAGGGGGGGCGGGGGGCGTTCTCCCCGCTACCGCTGAGAAGGCCCCCTAGGCTTCGGCCAGGATCCGGGCAGCCACCCGGAGCGACTGCAGCCCCCCCGTCTTTGCGGCCATGTCTGCCGGTCCGAGCCACCGGTCCCGTGTTCCAGGCTCCACCAGATCTTCCGTCCTGGTGAGCCGCGCGTTGGCGAGGCGCCTCTCCATGCCGGGGGTGGCGGTGGTGGATGGCAGCTTTGTCTTGCGGGCTCCTGAGGATCGGTTCGAAGACCAGATATTCGGCCATTCGCGGTTGGTTCAGCCTCCTGACGGCGAGGGAGCTCCACGTCTGCAGGACGCTCCTGTGGAAAGGTGGCAGCAGCTGTCCCAGTGGGAGGCCCTGCAGGTCCAAGTAGAATAGTTGTTTGGAGCACCGCAGACCCCCAGCTGTTTCAGGAGGAAGGAGGCCGTGACGCTCCAGGCTGGTGCAGGGACTTGTGTGCGGCCTGCAGTCGGAAGGTGGCCAGCTGACTCCGCACGCAAACCAGCCCGTGACCGCCCTCGTCCAGTGGCAGGGCCAGGACCCCATCCGCGACCCGGTGTCCTCCGCCCGACCAGAAGAAGTCGAGGACTCGCTCCTGAAGCGCGTTGACGAGGCTCGTGGGGGGTGCAGGGAGAAGAGTCGGTGCCACGGCATGGACGTCACCGGCTCGTTCACCACCGACGTCTTTGTCCTGAAGGTGAGGAACTTGCACGGGCGACTCCAGGTGGCCCAGCCGCTCCTTCTCCTCCAGCTCGACCCAGTTCCTCTGCGGTGGTTGCTCCTCTGGTCCCAGGAACACCCCCAGGTGGTCACAGCAGCGATGATGTTGTGCTCCAATTGAAGCTTTTGCCTTCTCGGGACACTGGGCCATGTCCCACGCTCCAACCAGCAGGCCGCTGCACTTTTGCCAGTTCATGTTGGATGAGGAGGCCTTCGAAAAGACCTCCTGCCGCTCGTGCAGCAGGGCGACATCATCCGGGGAGCGCAGGATGAGGAGGACGTCGTCGGCGTACGCCGTCAGGACCAACTTGACGCTTGGTTCCCTGAGCACCAGGCCGCTGAGTCTCCGCCTCATGAGACTCAGGAAAGGCTCTAAAGCCAGGGCGTGAAGTTGGCCCGACAAAGGGCATCCCTGCCTCACTCCGCGCTCCAACTTGACCGGGGCAGCGACCTTGATCACTCACTCCGCCTTGGGGTAGAGCAGGCGGATCGTTCGGACAAAGCCATCCCCCGAAACCAAATGTCTTGAGGGTTCCCAGCGGGTGTTTGTGGTCCACTCTGTCAAAAGCCTTTCCCTGGTCAAGGGCCAGAAACACGGTTGGGATGCCCAACCTCTGGGACATCGCGATGAGGTCCCTGACCACGAAGATGCCGTCGTGGATGGGTCGTCTGGGGACGGTGGAGAACTGGTCCCTGTTCACGACTTGTGCAGTCACCGCTTTCAGTCGCAGGGAGAGAGACATATTCTTAGGTTTTTTCGGTAAAGTCACCGTGTAGGTAAAACATCAAAATTAATAAAAATAAAATAAAATAAAGATCACGACGTTTCGGAGGCAACACAAGTCTCCGTCATCAGGTGGGACCGTCACAGCCGGATTAGCTGCATCAAGTGAGGCAATGATTCAAGATGTAATCCCTTAACTCAACTTGCTTTTAAGGGATTACATCTTGAATCATTCCCTCACTTGATGCAGCTAATCCGGCTGTGACGGTCCCACCTGATGACGGAGACTTGTGTTGCCTCCGAAACGTCGTGATCTTTATTTTATTTTTATTAATTTTGATGTTTTACCTACGTGACTTTACCGAAAAAACCTAAGAATATGAATCATTGCAGTCACGAAAGCTTCAAATCTAGGGAGAGAGACTTCGTCAATATGTTGTAGTCGGTGTTGAGGAGGGACGCCAGTTTTGTAGGTGCCTCAGGTCTCCGTCCTTGGCGAGCAGAGTGAGCACCGCCCTCCGCCAAGACTGAGGCATCAGCCCGGTGCCAGCGGCTTCCTCCAGCACCTCTCTGTAGTCCTCCCGTAGGGACGGTCAAAAAGTGGCGTGAAACTCCCCCGTTAGCCCGTCTAGCCCTGGGGATGATGTATTTGGGGCCAGTCCTCCTACAGCTGCGTCAAGGTCATTCCTTCCAGATTTGAAGCTTTCGTGACTGCAAGGATTCATATTCTTAGGTTTTTTCGGTAAAGTCACGTAGGTAAAAAATTTAAATTAGTAAAAGATAAATAAAAATAAAATAAAAATCACGACGTTTCGGAGGCAACACAAAAGCGTCCGTCTTCACCTGAAGAAACGTCGTGATTTTTATTTTATTTTTATTTTACTTTTATTAATTTTAATTTTTTACCTACGTGACTTTACCGAAAAAACCTAAGAATAAGGTCACGCCTGGCGAGCTTTTGCTCCAGCGGCTCTTTGCCGTCTTCCCCCAGGGTGGGTAGAGCGCTCGATGCCTCCGCCTGGCCGCTCCCGCTGTGTCTTCAGGGGAGAACAGGCCGCCGTAGAAGACTCTGATGATGGTCGACTTGTGGTGGAGTTCGTGCGCCAGGACACCGCCACCATCAGAGGGACTCCGTGGATTTGCCGTTCTTGCCTCCCGAGGGAGTAAAAAAGCGGGGAGTTCGTGTCGAGGTCGGTGATGAGCTTCATCCCGGGATCTCCCCCCCCCCCTCTCTCTGTTCTCTCCCCCTATCTCTCTCCCCCCTCTCTATCATCTCCCCGCCTTGTCCCCCCCCTCTCTCCCCCTATCTTCTTACCCCTCTCTCTCCCCCGTCCCCCCTATCCCTATCCCCACCCCTCTCTCCCCCCTCTCCCCCTTCCCCCATTGGGCCATCAGCTGGTGCGGCTATTCCGTGCGTCCGGGGAATGCCGGGAATCTTAGATGGCGGTGGGGGTTACCATGGCACAGAGACCCACAGACTCACCACACAGAGACCCACAGACTCACCACACAGAGACCCATAGACTCACCACACAGAGACCCACAGACTCATCACACAGAGACCCATAGACTCATCACAAAGACCCATAGACACTCACCACACAGAGACCCACAGACTCACCACACAGAGACCCACAGACTCACCACACAGAGACCCACAGACTCACCACACAGAGACCCACAGACTCACCACACAGAGACCCACAGACTCACCACACAGAGACCCACAGACTCATCACACAGAGACCCATAGACTCATCACACAGAGACCCACAGACTCACCACACAGAGACCCATAGACTCACCACACAGAGACCCACAGACTCACCACACAGACCCACAGAATCACCACACAGAGACCCACAGACTCACCACACAGAGACCACAGAATCACCACACAGAGACCCACAGACTCACCACACAGAGACCCACAGAATCACCACACAGAGACCCACAGACTCACCACACAGAGACCCTGTATGTACTGTATATACTGTACGCACCGCGTGGACTGCATCCGCTGTGCGTACTGTATGTACAGTGCACAAGAGGTACTGTATATACAGTATGTACTGTGCGCACAATATGTACTTGCCCCTGCAGCCTGTTAGAGGCTACACGGGGGAGCTTTGTCTTTTTGTTACCACAGAGTCTCGCTGACAGAGCACTTGCCCCTGCAGCCTGTTAGAGGCTACACGGGGCAGCTTTGTCTTTGTGTCTCACGCTCAGCTGATTGGGACAGCTGCTGAGTCGGAGCTCAAGGCAAAGGTTTCCCGTGTAGCCTCTGGCAGGCCCTAGGGGCAAGTGCTCTGTCAGCGAGCAGCGCCTATGAAGGCTGCCGGCACTGTGGCACACGAGGGGTGGGTGGCCAGCACCACCTCGCCCGGCCGCCTTTGTCTCTCCCCAGTGCTCAGTGCTAGCGATGTTCACTGCACACACACACACAGACACACACACAGACACACACAGACACACACACAGACGCACACACTGACACACACAGACACACACACACAGACGCACACACTGACACACACACAGACACACACACAGACAGACACACACACACAGACGCACACACTGACACACACAGACACACACACACAGACGCACACACTGACACACACACACACACAGACAGACACACACACACAGACACACACAGACACACACACAGACACACACACAGACAGACACACACACTCACACACACACACAGACACACACAGACACACACACACAGACACACACACACAGACACACAGACACACACACACAGACACACACACATACACGTGTGTGTGTCTGTGTGTATTGTGTGAGTTTCTGTGTGTGTGTGTGTCTGTGTGTGTGTCTGTGTGAATGTGTGTGAGTGTCTGTGTGTGTGTGTGTGTCTGTGTGTGTGTGTCTCAGTGTGTATGTGTGTCTGTGTGTGTGTCATTGTCTGTCTGTGTGTGTCTGTGTGTGTGTGTGTCAGTGTGTGTGTCTGTGTGTGTGAGTGTCTGTGTGTATCTGTGTGTGTGTGTGTGTCTGTGTTTGTCTGTGTGTGTGTGTGTCTGTGTGTGTGTCTGTGTGTGTGTGTCTGTGTGTGTGTGTGTGTCTGTGTGTGTGTCTGTGTGTGTGTGTCTGTGTGAGTGTGTGTCTGTGTGTCTGTGTGTGTGTCTGTGTGTGTGTGTCTGTGTGTGTGTCTGTGTGTCTGTGTGTGTGTCTGTGTGTGTGTGTCTGTGTGTGTGTGTCTGTGTGTGTGTGTGTGTCTGTGTGTGTGTCTGTGTGTGTGTGTGTCTGTGTGTGTGTCTGTGTCTGTGTGTGTGTCTGTGTGTGTGTGTGTGTCTGTGTGTCTGTGTGTATGTCTGTGTGTGTGTCTGTGTGTGTGTGTCTGTGTGTGTGTCTGTGTGTGTGTCTGTGTGTGTGTGTGTGTCTGTGTGTGTGTCTGTGTGTGTGTGTCTGTGTGTGTGTGTGTGTGTCTGTGTGTGTGTCTGTGTGTCTGTGTGTGTGTGTGTCTGTGTGTCTGTGTGTGTGTCTGTGTGTGTGTCTGTGTGTGTGTGTCTGTGTGTGTGTCTGTGTGTGTGTCTGTGTGTGTGTGTGTCTGTGTGTGTGTCTGTGTGTCTGTGTGTGTCTGTGTGTGTGTGTGTCAGTGTGTGTGTGTCTGTGTGTGTGTGTCTGTGTGTGTGTGTATGTGTGTGTGTCTGTGTGTGTGTCTGTGTGTGTGTGTCTGTGTGTGTGTCTGTGTGTGTGTGTCTGTGTGTGTGTGTCTGTGTCTATGTGTGTGTCTGTGTGTGTGTGTCTGTGTGTGTGTGTCAGTGTGTGTGTGTGTCTGTGTGTTTACACTTCCAGCCACCGCCCTCAGTCAACAGGCGTCGAGGAACTCCGCAGTGGAGCAAGGACCACCCCCCTCCCCTCCTGTTGTGGTGTGGGTGGTGGGTGGGGGGGTGGTGTGGGTGGTGGTGTAGGTGGTGTGGGTGGGTGGTGGTGGTGTGGGTGGGTGGTGGTGTGGGTGGGTGGTTGTGTGGGTGGGTGGTGGTGGTGTTGGTGGTTGTGTGGGTGGGTGGTGGTGGTGTTGGTGGTTGTGTGGGTGGGTGGTGGTGGTGTTGGTGGTGGTGTGGGTGGGTGGTGGTGTGGGTGAGTGGTTGTGTGGGTGGTGTGGTGAGTGGGTGGCTGGTGGTATGTGTAGTGGCTAGCGCTACGCTGCGCTATGAACCTGGCGACCCGAGTTCGATTCCCGCTCACGGCCAACACCAGTGACGATTCTCTGAACCATTCCTGGGCCTCCCCTAGGTCGACTCAGCCTCAAATGAGTACCTGGTGCGGTGTGTAAACATCGCCACTGGGGAGACAAAGGCGGTCGGGCGTGGTGCTGGCCACCCACCCCCTCGTGTGCCGTTCCGGCCTTCATAGGTGCTTGCTAACAGCACTTGCCCCTACAGTCTGTTAAGGCTATACGGGGGATCTTTGTCTTTGTCTTTGTCTGCTCGTAGACGTGAAGGTGCCCGAGACGCACCGCCTTTCGTGCGGGAAGTCTCCGTGCAGGGAGCGTGTGGACTGGCTGGAGCGCTACTGCGTGCTGTCGGACAAGCAGCTGCTCCTGCTGGACAAAGATGAGGTGAGCAGTGGCACAGCAGTCACCCACTAACTCACCCACTCACTCACTTACCCATCCACTCACTCAGCCACTCAGTCATCCACTCACCCACTCACTCAGACACTCACTCACCCACTCAGTCACTCAGCCACTCAGTCATCCACTCACCCACTCACTCAGCCACTCACACACTCACTCACCCACCCACCCACTCAGTCACTCACTCACCCACTCACTCAGTCATCCACTCACTCACCCACTCACTCACTCAGACACTCACTCACCCACTCAGTCATCCACTCTGCCAGTCACTCACCCACTCACTCACTCAGCCACTCACTCACTAACCCACTCACTCACCCACTCACTCACCCACTCACCCACTCACCCACTCACTCACCCACCCACTCAGCCACTCACTCACTCAGACACTCACTCACCCACTCACTCAGCCACTCACACACTCACTCACCCACCCACCCACTCACTCACCCACTCACTCACCCACTCACTCACCCACTCACTAACCCACTCACCCACACACTCAGACACTCACTCACTCACTCACCCACTCACCCACTCACCCACTCACTCACCTGCTCATTCACCCACACACTCAGACACTCACTCATTCACCCACTCACTCACCCACTCACCCACTCACTCACCCACTCACTCACTCACCCACTCACTCACCTACTCACTCACCCACTCACTAACCCACTCACCCACACACTCAGACACTCACTCACTCACCCACTCACCCACTCACCCACTCACTCACCTGCTCATTCACCCACACACTCAGACACTCACTCATTCACCCACTCACTCACCCACTCACCCACTCACTCACCCACTCACTCACTCACCCACTCACTCACCTACTCACTCACCCAGTCACTCACCCAGTCATCCACTCACCCACTCACTTACTCAGCCACTCACTCACTCACTCAGCCACTCACTCACCCACTCACTCACTCACTCACCCACTCACCCACTCACCCACTCACTCACCCACCCGCTCACTCACCCGCTCACTCACCCACCCACTCACTTACTCACCCACCCACTCACTCACCCACACTCAGACACTCACTCACTCACCCACTCACCCACTCACTCAGCCACTCAGTCATCCACTCACCCACTCACTCAGCCACTCACACACTCACTCACCCACCCACCCACTCACTCACCCACTCAGCCAGTCACTCACTCACTCACTCACTGAGACACTCACTCACCCACTCACTCACCCACTCACATACTCACTCACCCAGTCACTCACTCACCCACCCACTCACTCACTCACCCACTCACTCACCCACTCACTCACCCACTCACTAACCCACTCACCCACACACTCAGACACTCACTCACTCACCCACTCACCCACTCACCCACTCACTCACCTGCTCATTCACCCACACACTCAGACACTCACTCACTCACCCACTCACTCACCACTCACCCACTCACTCACCCACTCACTCACTCACTCACTCACCCACTCACTCACCTACTCACTCACCCAGTCACTCACCCAGTCATCCACTCACCCACTCACTCACTCAGCCACTCACTCACTCACTCAGCCACTCACTCACTCACTCACCCACTCACTCACTCACTCACCCACTCACCCACTCACTCACCCACCCGCTCACTCACCCGCCCACTCACTCACTCGTTCACTCACCCACTCACCCACCCACTCACTCACCCACTCACCCACACTCAGACACTCACTCACTCACCCACTCACCCACTCACCCACACACTCAGACACTCACTCACCCACCCACTCACCCACACACTCAGACACTCACTCACTCACCCACTCACTCACTCACTCACTCACTCACCCACTCACTCACCTACTCACTCACCCAGTCACTCACCCAGTCATCCACTCACCCACTCACCCACTCACTCAGCCACTCACTCACTCAGCCACTCACTCACCCACTCACCCACTCACTCACCCACTCACTCACTCACCCACTCACTCACTCACTCACCCACCCACCCACTCACTCACCCACTCACCCACACTCAGACACTCACTCACCCACCCACTCACTCACCCACTCACCCACACTCAGACACTCACTCACTCACCCACTCACCCACTCACTCAGATACTCACTCACGCACTCACTCACCCACTCACTCACTCACCCACTCACTCAGCCACTCACACACTCACTCAGATACTCACTCACCCACTCACCCACCCACTCAGCCAGTCACTCACCCAGTCACTCACCCACTCACTCACCTACTCACTTACCCAGTCACTCACCCACTCATTCACTCACTCAGCCACTCACCCACTCACTCACCCACTCACTCACCCACTCACTCACCTACTCACTCACCCACTCACTCACTCACTCAGCCACTCACTCACTCAGCCACTCACTCACTCACTCAGCCACTCACTCACTCACCCACTCACCCACTCACCCACTCACCCACCCTCAGACACTCACTCACTCACCCACTCACCCACACACTCAGACACTCACTCACTCACCCACTCACTCACTCACTCACCCACTCACTCAGCCACTCACACACTCACTCAGACACTCACTCACCCACTCACCCACCCACTCAGCCAGTCACTCACCCAGTCACTCACCCAGTCATCCACTCATCCACTCACCCACTCACTCACTCACCCACTCACTCACTCAGCCACTCACTCACCCACCCACTCACTCACTCACTCACCCACTCACTCACTCAGCCACTCGCCCAATCACTCACCCACTCACACACTCACCCACTCACCCACCCGCTCACTCACTCACCCACTTACTCATCCACCCACTCACTCACCCACTCACCCACTCACTCACTCACTCACCCACCCGCTCACTCACCCACTCACTCACCCACTCACCCACCTGCCCCACCCACCGCACCCACCGTGCCACCCCACCCACCCACCGTGCCACCCCACCCCGCCCATCCCACCCACCCAACCCACCCCACCCACTCCATCCACCGTACCACCCAACCCACCATGCCACCCACCCACCGTGCCACCCCACCCCACCCATCCCACCCACCCCACCCACCCCACCCACCCCACCCACCCCACCCACCCCGCCCCCAGATCCACCCCTCGCTGCTCCAGGAGCGGCGCTCCGAGTCCTGCAACGTGGCCGTACTGCGACGCTGCACCACCACCGCCGCTGGTGGGACCCCCCCTGGTGGCAGCGCTGGTGGGACCCCCCCTGGTGGCAGCGCTGGTGGCAGCGCTGGGTTGGCGTTGCCCGCACAGCGGCACCACCAGCACCAGCAGCAGCAGCTGCCACTCTGTGCTGGCACCGCTCCTGGTACGCGCCGGCGGCTACAGCTACACACGCACGGGCAGACACACGCACAGAGAGTGAGCGGGCGAGTGGGCGAGTGAGTGAGTGAGTGAGTGGGTGAGTGAGTGAGTGAGCAAATGAGTCAATGAAAGAATGAGTGAGTGTGAGACTGAATGAGCGAGTGAGCGAGTGAATGAGTGAATGGGCGACTGAATGAGTGAGTGAGCGAATGATTAAGCGAGTGAGTGAGTGAGTCGGCGAGTGCATGAGTGAGTGAATGACTCAATGAATGAGTCAATGAGTCAATGAATGGGTGAGTGAGTGGGCGAGTGAGCGAGTGAGTGAGTGAATGATTAAGCTAGTGAGCAAGTGAGTGGACGAGTGAGTGAGTTGGCGAGTGCATGAGTGAGTGAATGAGTCAATGAATTAGTGAGTGGACGGGTAAGTGAATGAGTGAATGACTGAGTAAGTGGCCGTCTGAATGAGTGAGCGAGTGGGTGAATGAGTCAATGAATGAGTCACTGAGTGAATGAATGAGTGACTGAATGAGTGAATGAGTGAGTGAAGCACGTTGCCTCCCCCCCCCCCCCCCCCCAGACTCCCCGCTGGAGCGGCTGCCACGCCGGGAGACCAGCGTGCCTGCCTCCGTGGCTGCCAAGAGCAGCACCATCGCCGGCTCCACCTCCACCTCCTCCTCCACCTCCTCCTCTTCCTTCACCGTGGCGGTGTGGCTCACACACACACACTCTCACACACAACAACAACCGCCGTTCGCCACTAAGTGGCGGTGACGTCACCACGATGCTTGTGCCAGGCCAAGTGCACCTTGAGGCCACGTGAAGTGTCGAACGCCCGCTGGCAGGTCACGGGGCAGACCCAGCAGGTGCCACGGGTCGACTGACCGAGATGACCGAGATGACTGAGATAACTGGATGATGCACCACCTGTGTCCCCTACTGTGCCAACTTGCTGTGCTTTAGCCACCCGGCACTCCGCTCGTTGTTGTGAGCGTCGCTCCTCCGCCCTCCGTTGTTGTTGGAGGGCGACTGCCTCCAACTGCCCAGTAGCGTCCTTCACAAGCCTCCTCCACTGAGGCCGATCTTGACACCGCTGGTACCAGTCATCGGCAAGTCCACTCAGCTGTACCACATCACTCCATCTCTTCTCTAGCCCGTGCCACGCCCGTTTAGCCCCCTCGATCCGGCCGAACAACAGCTGTTTAGGCATGCGGTGGCTGGGCATGCGGGCTACATGACCCAGCCAACGCAGCCTTGCCTGCCGGAGGAGCTCACCGATGGGACTTTTCCCAGATCTTTCAAGGATTTGTGAGCTCCTCACACAATCCAGCCTGCAGGTTAAACCCAGGATGGATCGGAGGCAGGCCAGCCTAAATGTTTCCAACCGGCGAAGATGTTCCATTAGGGGGGTCCACGTTTCGCAAGCGTAGAGAAGGGAGGGAATGACCGTGGCCGAGAAGACCTGAAGCTTCGTGCGGAGCGACAGACCAGGTAGCTTCCACACAGCGTTACGCAACCGACGAAAAGATAATGCCGCTCGACTGATTCGGAGTGAGACCTCTGCTGATAAACTGGAGCCGGTCATAAGCACACTGCCCAGGTATGGGAAACTCTCCACTCTCTCCACAACTGCCCCATCACCGATTGGGAGTTGTGTGGGTGGAGTACCCGATGGTACAAATGTAATAAAAGACTCCGTCAGGCGATTCTGGTCTCCGTTTGTCTTTTATTCAGGTTCTTCTCCGCACCCCCACTGGCCTCCTCTCGGACCAGTGTCGTCCCGCGCGCGCCCCGCGCACGCTCCCTCTCGCGTGCCACGCTCTTTCTCTCTCGCGCTACGCTCCCTCTCGCGTGCCACGCACGCTCCTCCGTTAGCTCCTCTACTCCCGCACTCCGCACACCGCTGGCCGACGGCTTGCTGAGGTCCTTCGGCCACGTGGCCGATGGCGCGGATCTCTCTCCCCACCCAACGTGGCTCAGCCTCTTAACTTCCCCGACTGCCCCGATCTCTTCTGGGCTCCCACTTATATACATTCCCCCACGTGACCCTGACTCCTCCTCTTCCGGATCCTCAGATCCGGCCTTCCCATACTACCCCGCTGGCTCCGTCCCATTCACCTCGCCTCCCATTGGAGCGAGGTGAACGGTGGCCCATCCCACAAGCCCCGCAGACCAGGCTCCGCCCCCCAACACCCCGGGCCGTGTGATTGGACCAGAGCCCAGCAACAACCCCATTTACGCTCGCATTACATGACCCCCCCCCCTGATGAAAAAGCCAGCCGTCCCGGCTGCAATAGGACAAAATAATGTGAGCGACAGCATCACAATCAGGAATCACCAGACACAACGGAGAGTATAACAATAACACACTTAACGAAAGGGAAGGGATTTGGAACGAGTGCGGGTCGCCGGCCCGTCCTTCACGAGAAGCGGCGCCCTCAAAGGTCGCAGTCCCGACAGGGTTTTAGGAGCGGCGGAACCGTAGCCATCCACCGCTGGTGGAGGCCTGTCCGTCCCAGCACCCCGTTCCCCGAGAGGTCCGTAGTCAGGGCCCCCTGCAACTGCAACCGCGGCGGGGTTGGAGAGGCAGCGGGGCCAAGTGTCCCCGTCGCCGTGGTAGGCCCACCTGGTGCAGGAATCCCTGTGTCCGGCAGGATCACAGCCGGCCCGTCTACAGGAGGCATGACAGGCGCGCTTGCAGGTTGAACAGGCAAAGTCAGTGGCGCGTCGGACGCGACAGACGTTAGGAGATGACGCATCCACTCACGGGGACACGTAGGTTTTCAATCGGGACGTGTGAACGAACCAACGCCGCGATCCGACCCGAACCGCGCGCGGACTGCGGGCTAGGGACCTCAATAAGCACAACCGGCCCCTGCAACTTAGGGGAGGTCCCCCCGGTACCAGTGGCAGTGGAGCCAGGCCATGTCCCCCACTCGCCAGGGGGACCCACGATGAGAGCGCCGGGCGCAACGTTCGTTCCCGGGCATGGGTCCTGGCCGTAGCCAATCGGGCCGCCTCCCGCGCCTCCGCCACGTGCCGAGCGGCGTCACGAATATACTCGGGGAGAGGCTTAACAGGGCCCCTCGCCCGCGTGCCAAGTTGCACTTTCGGCGGCGGCACATTCTCGGCGGACGTACATTAAAAAGAAGGGTGAGTACCCGTTGACGCATGCGGCGCCATCCGGTAAGCGGAGAGCACCCCAGGATATGCAAATCCCAATCGGCCTGCTTCTCGCTAACCGTATGACAGAGCATGACCGACAGGGTCCGGTTCAACTGTTCAACCATCCCATCAGTTTGTGGATGATGGTAGGGAGACGTCCGAAACCTTCTTGGTCCCCAGTGCGTCGCACACATCCGCAATAGGTTTGGAAGAAAATTTCGCCCTTGGTCTGTAAGCAACCTTTCCGGCGCCCCTTGTCCATCACATATCCGAACAGAAATGCTCCGTGATAGACGCCGCCGACTGGTCGGGCAAGGGCCAGGCCATCGGCCAGCGGGAAAGATATTCAACCCCGACCAACAAAATTTGTTTTCCCGAGCGGACGGGGGAAAGGGCCCCAGAATATCAATGCCACCAACTCGTTAACCCGCGACACTTGTATCGACTCGCACTGGGGAACATACGGTTGCTTAGGCGGCTTCCATCAGTCGTCATGCCCGTGCCAAAATAATCCCGCTGCAACGTCACAAGGTTTTCTGCACCCCGAGATGTAACAACTTCTCAGCGTGCAGAATCCGAATCAACTCATATCGCAACGACGAAGGCACAACCAGACGCCAGCGATCGTGCAAGCCTTCCCTCCACATCATAAGCCGTCACGGAGAGCCGCTCCCGGCGTCCATCGGACGACGGATATCCCCTCTCCTTCGCAGCCCGACTCCAGAAGGCCCCCAGCGAATCATCGAGCAATTGCTCTCGATCCACACGAACACGGCAAATTCAAAACCCCGTCGGCCCGTTCGGACACGTGGAAGTCCCCCGGGCATCTCCACAGCAGACATGACAGGACGCGGGGGTGTGGAACCCGCAGCACCCTATTCGTGCCAGAGGCACAGGCGCAAGGGGATCCCTGCGGCAATCGGGAGAGCGCGTCCGCGTTTGCATGACCCGACCCCTTACGATATTGAATCTCAAACGAAAATTCCTGCAAAGTTTCCAAACCATCGCGCCAATTGGCCAGACGGTTGGTCAACTTTCAGGGAATATTGTAGAGCCGCGTGGTCCGTGCGCACAATGAATTTGCGGCCATACAAATACGGCCGGTATTGACGGACGAAATGCACTATAGCCAACAGTTCCCGGCGGGTAACGCAGTAGCGGGTCTCCGCCGGAGATAAAACGCGGCTCCCGTAAGCCACCACGCACTCGACGCCACCCTTAAACTGCGATAGGACGGCCCAATCCCCGTGTCACTAGCGTCAGTATCCAGAATAAAAGGCAGAGTGAAATCAGGGTTGTCCAGCATCGGCGCTGACGCCAAGCAATCGCGTAGGCCATGAAACGCCGCCCCTCCGCCGGCCCCAGGTGAACCTCTGGTTTTTTGCCGTAAGGAGGTGCAACGGCCTAGCGATCGTGGCAAAATTTGGAACGAACCTGGCTGGAATCGGCCAGTCCCGGACGCACGTCATTT
>WFAB01003243.1:0-19229 GCA_018977245.1 Lethenteron camtschaticum | reverse complement strand
GACACTGAGACACGGTCTCAGTGTCTCAGTGTCAAGACAGCTGAGACCCGGTCTGTCACCTGAGACCCGGTCTCAAGATGTTGAATCGGTGACGTCACCTTTGCGAATCGTCCACTGCTCTTGGTCGCGTGCAGGCAGCCAATCACGGCGCTCAGCAGCAGGCAGCGAAGAGCCCAATGCATTCTGGGGGACGGAGGAAACGCCACCATCACCACCACGATCACCATCAGCACCACCATCAGCACCACCATCACCATCAGCACCACCATCAGCACCACCATCACCAACACCATCACCACCACCATCACCACCACCTCCATCAGCACCATCACCACCATCAGCACCACCATCAGCACCACCATCACCACCACCATCATCACCACCATCACCATCAGCACCACCATCAGCACCACCATCTCCGCCACCACCATCACCACCACCATCACCACCACCATCACCACCACCATCACCACCACCATCTCCGCCACCACCACCATGACCACCACCATCACCACCATCACCACCACCATCACCACCACCATCACCACCATCTCCGCCACCACCACCATGACCACCACCATCACCACCACCATCACCACCACCATCACCATCACCACCACCATCACCACCATCACCACCACCATCACCACCACCATCACCACCACCATCACCACCACCATCACCACCACCACCACCACCATCACCACCACCATCACCACCACCATCACCACCACCATCACCACCACCATCACCATCACCACCACCATCACCACCATCACCACCACCATCACCACCACCATCACCATCACCACCACCATCACCACCACCATCACCATCACCACCACCATCACCACCACCATCACCACCACCATCACCACCACCATCACCACCACCATCACCACCATCACCACCACCATCACCACCACCATCACCATCACCACCACCATCACCACCATCACCATCACCACCACCATCACCATCACCACCACCATCACCACCACCATCACCACCCCACCATCACCACCCATCACCACCATCACCACCATCACCACCCACCACCATCACCACCACCATCACCATCACCACCACCATCACCACCACCATCACCACCACCATCACCACCACCATCACCACCACCATCACCACCACCACCACTCACCACCACCATCACCATCACCACCACCATCACCACCATCACCACCACCATCACCATCACCACCACCATCACCACCACCATCACCACCACCATCACCACCACCATCACCACCATCACCACCACCATCACCACCACCATCACCACCATCACCACCACCACCATCAGCACCGCCACCACCATCACCACTATCACCACCACCATCACCACCATCATCACCACCATCACCACCACCATCGTGTACTGTAAATCATTGTCGTGATGTTGACTCTGCTTGAACACAGACTTACCCTGCGCTGTTTAAAGAGTCAACAGTGGGGGGCGGGGGGGGGCGGTTGGAACCTCGCTCAACCCCAGGGAGACACCCTTCAAAATAAAAGTCCCCTCCCCTCCCTCAACCCCACGGGGCCACCCTTCAAAATAAATGTCCCCACCCAACCCCTGAGGACCCCCTCTTCTCGCTCAACCCCACGGGGCGACCCTTCAAAATAAAAGTCCGCTCCCCTCCCTTAACCCCACGGGGCCACCCTTCGAAATAAAAGTCCCCTCCCTCAACCCAATGGGACCACCCTTCAAAATAAAAGTCCCCCCCCCCCTCGCTCAACCCCACGGGGCCACCCATCAAAATAAAAGTCCCCTCCCCTCCCTCAACCCCATGGGACCACCCTTCAAATAAAAGTCCCCCCCTCGCTCAACCCCACGGGGCCACCCATCAAAATAAAAGTCCCCACCCAACCCCTAAGAGCCCCCCCCCCCTCGCTCAGCCCCATGGGGCCACCCTTCAAAATAAAAGTCCTCAACCAACCCCTAAGGACCCCCTCCCTCAACCCCATGGGACCACCCTTCAAAATAAAAGTCCCCTCTCAACCCCTATGCCCCCCCTCGCTCAACCCCACGGGGCCACCCTTCAAAATAAAAGTCCCCTCCCAACCCCGAGGGAGTCAAGGTGGCTGATATCAGCATCATCATCATCAATCACCACGTGGGAATTTATAGCAACGGCCAAATCCTCTAAACGAACACAGAGACCCAGTGATTAATAGAGATTCCTAGAGATACACAGAGCCAGACTAAGGCTCCCTCCCATAGGGTTCAGTGTTAATCACTGAGACTCACAGAGCCAGACTGAGGCTCACTCCCCATAGGGTTCAGTGTTAATCAGTGAGGCTCACAGAGCCAGACTAAGGCTCCCTCCCATAGGGTTCAGTGGTAATCACTGAGGCTCACAGAGCCAGACTAAGGCTCCCACAGGGTTCAGTGTTTATGAATGAGGCTCACAGAGCCAGACTAAGGCTCCCTCCCATAGGGTTCAGTGTTAATCGCTGAGGCTCACAGAGCCAGACTAAGGCTCCCCCTCCCATAGGGTTCAGTGTTAATCACTGAGACTCACAGAGCCAGACTGAGGCTCCCACGGGGTTCAGTGTTAATCACTGAGGCTCACAGAGCCAGACTAAGGCTCCCACAGGGCTCAGTGTTGATCACTGAGGCTCACAGAGCCAGACTAAGGCTCCCTCCCATAGGGTTCAGTGTTGATGGATGAGGCTCACAGAGCCAGACTGAGGCAGCTGTGCTCTCACCTGGCGGTGTAGGAGGACTTCTTTCGCACCGTACCCGAGCCAGCCAGCGGCAAGTGATGTCCACTGAGTGATCTGGGGAGTCGCGCTCGGTCTGTGCGGGGGGCAGGGGACAGCACGCGACTTTAACTGCGTGGGAGACGGGGGAGAGGGGAGAGAGGGGAGAGAGGGGGGAGAGTGGGGAGAGTGGGGAGAGAGGGGGGAGAGAGGGGAGAGTGGGGGGAGAGTGGGGAGAGAGGAGGGAGAGAGGGGGGAGAGAGGGGAGAGTGGGGGGAGAGTGGGAGGAGAGTGGGGGGGAGAGTGGGGAGAAAGGAGGGAGAGAGGGGAGAGTGGGGGGAGAGTGGGAGGAGAGTGGGAGGAGAGTGGGGGGGAGAGTGGGGAGAGAGGGGGGAGAGTGGGGGGAGAGGGGGGAGAGTGGGGGGAGAGGGAAGAGGGGAGAGAGGGGGGAGAGGGGAGAGGGGGGAGAGTGGGGGGAGAGGGGAGAGTGGGGGGAGAGGGGAGAGGGGGGAGAGAGGGGGGAGAGGGAAGAGGGGAGAGTGGGGGGAGAGGGGAGAGTGGGGGAGAGGGGAGAGGGGAGAGGGGGGAGAGGGGAGAGTGGGGGGAGAGGGGAGAAGGGGGAGAGAGAGATAGGGGAGGGGGAGAGTGGGGGGGAGAAGGGAGAGAGGGGGGAGAGGAAAAAGAGAGGGGAGAGAGGGGGGGGGGCAGAGAGAGGGGAGAGAGTGGGGAGAGTGGGGAGAGAGGGGGGAGAGAGGGGAGAGTGGGGGGAGAGTGGGGAGAGAGGAGGGAGAGAGGGGGGAGAGAGGGGAGAGTGGGGGGAGAGTGGGAGGAGAGTGGGGGGAGAGTGGGGAGAGAGGGGGGAGAGAGGGGAGAGTGGGGGGAGAGTGGGAGGAGAGTGGGGGGGAGAGTGGGAGGAGAGTGGGGGGGAGAGTGGGGAGAAAGGAGGGAGAGAGGGGAGAGTGGGGGGAGAGTGGGAGGAGAGTGGGGGGGAGAGTGGGGAGAGAGTAGGGAGGAGAAGTGGGGAGAATGGGGAGAGAGGGGAGAGAGGGGAGAGAGGGGGGAGAGGGGGGAGAGGGGGGGTTCAATGTTAATCATTGAGGCTCACGGAGCCAGACTAACAATGAACCCTATGGGATTCTCGGTGTTTAACACTGAATCCTATGGGATGGATTCTCGGTCTGGCTCTGTTAGCCTCAGTGATTTACACTGAACCCTATGGGAGGGAGCCTTAGTCTGGCTCTGTGAGCCTCAGTGATCAACACTGAACCCTATGGGAGGGAGCCTTAGTCTGGCTCTGTGAGCCTCAGTGATTAACACTGAACCCTATGGGAGGGAGCCTTAGTCTGGCTCTGTGAGTCTCAGTGATTATAAAGCTGAATTCTCATACGATCAGGGTTCATTCAGTGTTATCAGAGCAGCGGCTCAGTTGAGGAGGGAGGGAGGGAGTGGAGGAAGGGGAGGGATGGAGGGAGCTTGGGAGGGAGGGGTGTGTGGGTTTACCTCTGCAGACAAACATTTGGTCATCATGGAGAGAGATTTCCCGGCAATCCTTACATAGTGGGTAACCATTAACGATTGTGTTTGTCTGTCTGTGTGTCTGTGTGTGTGTGTGTCTGTGTGTGTGTGTCTGTGTGTGTGTCTGTGTGTGTGTGTGAGTGTGTCTGTGTGTGTGTGTTTGTCTGTGTGTCTGTGTGTGTGTCTGTGTGTGTGTCTGTGTGTGTGTCTGCTTTATTGACCTGGTCAAGGCCTATGATACCATCAGTATGCCTGGGCTCTGGGTTGTTCTTCGTGCTTTCGGAGTCCCTGACCCTCTGCTAACGATCATTAAGGACCTTCATGATGGTGAGCGGGCCTGGGTAAAACTACGTGGCCGGGAGTCGGAGCCATTCCCTGTACACCTTGGGGTGCAACAGGGATGTCCTCTGGCTCCCACATTATTTAACATCTATTTTGACCAAGTAGTTCGTGAAGCCTTCAATAGCTGTACCGGGGGAATTTCCATTTGGTACAGATATAATGGGAGGCTGATCGACGCCCGGGTGAGATCAAGGGATGGCTCCCTATTGGTCAACCACATTATGTATGCCGATTGATTTGATAATAGCTGCTCATTCAGAAGAGGAGTTGGAGACGCTGCTGCTGAGACTGGAGCTTGCTACTAAGAGGTGGGGCCTTACCATCAGCCCCACCAAAACGAAGCACCTGCCTGGGAATTTTGTACCATCGGACACTCCACCCCCACAACTCCCAATCGGTGATGGGGCAGTAGTGGAGAGAGTGGAGAGTTTCCCATACATGGGCAGTGTGCTTATGACCGGCTCCAGTTTACCAGCAGAGGTCTCGCTCCGAATCAGTCGAGCGGCAATATATTTTCATCGGCTGCGTAACGCTGTGTGGAAGCTACCTGGTCTGTCGCTCCGCACGAAGCTTCATGTCTTCTCGGCCACGGTCATTCCCTCCCTTCTCTACGCTTGCGAAACGTGGACCCCCCTAAAGGAACATCTTCACCGGTTAGAAACATTTAGGCTGGCCTGCCTATGATCAATCCTGGGTATAACCAGGCTGGATTGTGTGAGGAGCTCACAAATCCTTGAAAGATCTGGACAAAGTCCCATCGGTGAGCTCCTCCGGCAGGCAAGGCTGCGTTGGCTGGGCCATGTAGCCCGCATGCCCAGCCACCGCATGCCGAAACAGCTTTTGTTCGGCCGGATCGAGGGGGCTAAACGAGCGTGCCACGGGCTGGAGAAGAGATGGAGTGACGTGGTACAGGAGGACGTGGAGCTGAGTGGACTTGCCGATGACTGGTACCAGCGGTGTCAAGATCGGCCTCTGTGGAGGAGGCTCGTGAAGGACGCTACTGGGCAGTTGGAGGCAGTCGCCCTCCAACAACAACGGAGGGCGGAGGAGCGACGCTCACAACAACGAGCGGAGCGCCGGGTGGCTAAAGGACAGCAAGTTGGCACAGTAGGGGGCACAGGTGGTGCATCAGCCAGTCATCTCAGTCGACCTGTGTTTCAGTTTCAGTTTCATGTATTAGGTATAGCCCTGTGAGCCATTCGGCTCTTGAATCGGGTGCAACCGCAACAAACAAAAAACAAAAACATGAACAAAAACATCTTAAAGTGACTATGTGACTGAGTGCAAACAGAAAATCCAAGAAAAGACAGCAAAATATTGCAGAAAAATCACCGTACACACTAACGCTGTGTGCAAACATCCCAGTTGGATGCAAGTCAAACAACAACAAGCACAAGACAACTTAGATTAAGGCCATCAGTCTAACTCTGTACTACAACAAACAACAACAACAACAACCACAAGACAACTTAGATTAAGGCCATCAGTCTAACTCTGTACTACAACAAACAACAACAACAACAACCACAAGACAACTTAGATTGAGGCCATCAGTCTAACTCCGAACTACAATAAACAAACATGGCCAAACCAAAAAACGTCCTCGAAATCACCAAAATAAAGCCATAAAAGCTATGTGCCAGTTATCATAGGAACTGTGACCGAATTTTCACAATAAACGACATAAACAACATGTACCAGCAAACTCTGCAGCCATAGGAGTATCAACATTTTCCAATGCACCTTTAAGATCAGCGCACTAAATCAAAACACAGATCATATTGTGCAGCGATCATTCGGAGCGAATTGTTTTTATTTTCGGCCACTGAATGGCAGTGGCAGCTAGTGGCACCTGCTGGGTCTGCCCCGTGACCTCCTGCCAGCGGGCGTTCGACACTTCACGTGGCTTCGGTAAAGTGACGTAGGGAAAAATAAATAATAAAAATAGAACCAATAGAAATTATAAAATAAAAAATAAGAAATAATTTATTTATATTAAAATTATTTCTAATTTTTATTTATAAATTTTATTTCTATTATTAAAAAAATATTTCAATTTTTTATTTCTATTATTATTTCTATTACTTTAATATTTATTATTTATTTTTAAATAACCTAAGAGTACTTCACGCGGCCTCAAAGTGCACATGGCCTGGCACAAGCCACTTAGTGGCGAATGGCGGTTGTTGTCTGTGTGGGCGTGGCCTAGAGTGAGTGGGCGTGGTCTAGCAAGTATGTGGGCGTGGTTTAACATGTGTGGGCGTGGTCTAGTGTGTGTGGGCGTGGTCTATCGTGTGTGGGAGTGGTCTAGCGTGTGTGGGCGTGGTCTAGCGTGTGTGGGCGTGGTCTAGCGTGTGTGGGCGTGGTCTAGCGTGTGTGGGCGTGGTCTAGCGTGTGTGGGTGGGGCTATTGCGCGTGTAATGCTAGCTGATTGGTAGCGGCGGTTTGCTGCCAATTTCGCGTTTCGTAATTGCCAACGGCGACCGAACGGAAGCGGCCGCCACCTCATCGCGACCCGTAGACGTCTCGCGCCAGCCTCTGGTGGGAATTCTCCTCACGCGAAGCCGGTGAACTCGGGAGTTTTTGTTTGTTTCGTTTAAGTTTTAAACAACAAAAAGCAGCAACAACAACACGCGACGATGACATTACGCACAGACGTCGCCATGGCCAAGTGTAAGTCTGTCGGTTATATTTTGAATTTAAAGTTTTCATCAAAAAGTCCGCGCGGATAGGGCCTGGTCAGACCACGGGCTCGCCTGGATTCCCTGCCGGCCTCGAGGCGACCTCGCCCGGGTGCGGCAGCCCCCCGCCGCACCCGGGCTCCGTCGGGAGTTTTTTTTTTCTTTCTTTTCAGGAAGTTGTTTGTTGATCTTTGTTTTGTTTGTCGAGGGTGCGACGGGGATGGTTGCTAACGCGAGCGTCGTGGTCTGTCCGCTGCTGAATGGAGATAGATTTGGTGGGTTGATGGTGGTGGTGGTGGTAGTGGTAGTGATGGTGGTAATGGTGGTGGTGATGGTGGTGATTGTGGTAGTGGTGGTGGTGGTAGTGGTAGTGATTGTGGTAGTGGTAGTGATGGTGGTAGTTGTGGTGGTAGTGATGGTGGTGATTGTGGTAGTGATGGTGGTAGTGGTAGTGATGGTGGTAGTGGTAGTGATGGTGGTAGTGGTGGTAGTGATGGTGGTAGTGGTGGTAGTGATGGTGGTAGTGGTGGTAGTGATGGGGTGGTAGTGATGGTGGTGATGGTGGTGGTGATGGTGGTGGTAGTTGGTGGTGGTGATGTTGGTGGTGGTCTTTCAGCCACGTATCCATCTCTGTCGATGTGTCATCACTTTGGTCTGTCTACTTCTGGATGGAGATACATGTGGTGGTGGTAGTGGTGGTGGTAGTGGTGGTGGTGGTAGTGATGGTGGTAGTGATTGTGGTAGTGGTGGTGGTGGTAGTGATTGTGGTGGTGGTAGTGATTGTGGTAGTGGTAGTGGTGGTAGTGATTGTGGTAGTGGTGGTAGTGATTGTGGTAGTGGTGGTGGTGGTAGTGATTGTGGTGGTGGTAGTGATTGTGGTAGTGGTAGTGGTGGTAGTGATTGTGGTAGTGGTGGTAGTGATTGTGGTAGTGGTGGTGGTGGTAGTGATTGTGGTGGTGGTAGTGGTGGTGGTAGTGGTGGTGGTAGTGGTGGTGGTAGTGGTGGTGATTGTGGTAGTGGTGGTGGTGGTGGTGGTAGTGATTGTGGTGGTGGTAGTGATTGTGGTGGTGGTAGTGATTGTGGTAGTGGTAGTGGTGGTAGTGATTGTGGTAGTGGTGGTAGTGATTGTGGTAGTGGTGGTGGTGGTAGTGATGGGGTGGTAGTGATGGTGGTAGTGATGGTGGTAGTGATGGTGGTGGTAGTGATGGTAGTGGTGGTGGTAGTGATTGTGGTAGTGGTGGTGGTAGTGATTGTGGTGGTGGTAGTGGTGGTGGTAGTATTGTGGTAGTGGTGGTGGTAGTGATTGTGGTAGTGGTGGTGGTAGTGGTGGTGGTAGTGATTGTGGTAGTGGTGGTGGTAGTGGTGGTGGTAGTGATGGTGGTAGTGATTGTGGTAGTGGTGGTGGTAGTGATTGTGGTAGTGATTGTGGTAGTGGTAGTGGTGTTGGTAGTGATTGTGGTGGTGGTGGTAGTGGTGGTGGTAGTGATTGTGGTAGTGGTGGTGGTAGTGATTATGGTAGTGGTAGTGGTGGTGGTAGTGATTGTGGTAGTGGTGGTGGTAGTGATTGTGGTGGTGGTAGTGGTGGTAGTGATTGTGGTAGTGGTGGTAGTGGTGGTGGTAGTGATTGTGGTAGTGATTGTGGTAGTGGTGGTGGTGGTAGTGATTGTGGTAGTGGTGGTGGTGGAAGTGATTGTGGTTGATGGTGGTGGTGGTGGTAGTGATTGTGGTAGTGGTGGTGGTGGTAGTGATTGTGGTTGATGGTGGTGGTGGTGGTAGTGATTGTGGTAGTGGTGGTGGTAGTGATTGTGGTAGTGGTGGTGGTGGTAGTGATTGTGGTAGTGGTAGTGATTGTGGTAGTGGTAGTGGTGGTGGTAGTGATTGTGGTAGTGGTAGTGATTGTGGTGGTGGTAGTGGTGGTGGTAGTGATTGTGGTAGTGGTGGTGGTGGTAGTGATTGTGGTAGTGGTGGTGGTGGTAGTGATTGTGGTAGTGGTGGTGGTGGTAGTGGTGGTAGTAGTGGTAGTGGTGGTAGTGATGTTGATGATGATGTCTTCTCGAGCCCCCTGTGTGTTTGTTCCCTGTTTGTGTGTGTGGGGGGGGGGGGGGCTCATTCCAAGAATGAATAATTTTCTTCGCCCGTTCATCTCGTCACTTGACTGGCAACTTCCTCTTCATGCAGCAGAGTCACCCCAATACGTTTCCATGCCGCACGAACTGAAACTGCGAGGCGTGTTTCTGTTGAACTCTTTTTGAACCAGTTGAGGAAGCTGCTCTTTGTTGAGACAAGCGAGCTGGCCTAGCGCACGTAGCGATAGCCGCTCACAGCAAGTGGCTTATCAAGTCCTCTACAGACTCGCAGAGACCCACACTCACAGAAACCCACAGAGACCCACACTCACAGAGACCCACAGAGACCCACACTCACAGATACCCACAGATATCCACAGAGACCCACACAGAGACCCACACTCACAGAGACCCACACTCACAGAGACCCACAGATACCCATAGAGACCCACACTCATAGAGGCCCACAGAGACCCACACTCACAGAGACCCACACTCACAGAGACCCACACTCACAGAGACCCACACTCACAGAGACCCACACTCACAGAGACCCACACTCACAGAGACCCACACTCACAATGACACACACTCACAGAGACCCACACTCACAGAAACCCACACTCACAGAGACCCACAGATACCCATAGAGACCCACACTCATAGAGGCCCACAGAGACCCACACTCACAGAGACCCACACTCACAGAGACCCACACTCACAGAGACCCACACTCACAGAGACCCACAGAGACCCACACTCCTCTAGACCCATACCAAAACGCAACGATGTTTATTTTACCAACTGTGTAAGGCCCCCACTGAACTGCTGTGTAGATCTTTGTTCAGACAAGTGAGCTGGCCTAGCGCACGTAGTGATAGCAGCTCACAGCAAGTAGCTGATACCATCATCACTGTCACTGTGCGGGGATTTTTAGCAACAGACAAATTGTCTAAACGCATAGAGACACCCAGAGACACAGATTAATAGAGATGCATAGAGACCCACACTAACAGAGACCCAGACTCACAGAGACCCACAGAAACCCATACCCACAGAGACACACACTCACAGAGACCCACTCTCATCGACACCCACAGAGACCCACACTCACAGATACCCACAGAGACCCAGACTCACAGAGACCCACAGAGACCCATACCCACAGAGACACACAGAGACCCACACTCACAGAGACCCACAGAGACCCACACTCACAGAGACCCACAGAGACCCATACCCACAGAGACACACAGAGACCCACACTCACAGAGACCCACAGAGACCCACACTCACAGAGACCCACACTCACAGAGACCCACACTCACAGAGACCCACACTCATCGAGACCCACAGAGACCCACACTCACAGATACCCACAGAGACCCAGACTCAGAGACCCACACTCACAGAGACCCACAGAGACCCACACTCACAGAGACCTACAGAGACCTACAGAGACCCACAGAGACCCACAGAGACCCACAGATACCCACACTCACAGAGACCCACAGAGACCCACACTCACAGAGACCCACAGAGACCCACACTCACAGAGACCTACAGAGACCCACAGAGACCCACAGAGACCCACAGAGACTCACAGAGACCCACAGAGACCCACAGAGACCCATACTCACAGAGACCTACAGAGACCTACAGAGACCTACAGAGACCTACAGAGACCTACAGAGACCCACAGAGACCCACAGAGACCCACACTCACAGAGACCCATACCAAAACTAAACATGTTTTATTTTTCGATTTAAAGCTTTCGTGACTGCAGGGATTCATCTTCTTGGTTCTTTCGGTAAAGTCACGTAGAAGGAAAATAATAAAATAATAAAAATTTAACATAAAATAATTCTCACGACGTTTCGGCCACAACGCAAGCAGCCGTCCTCAGGTGAGGAACAGGTCTGTCGGAAAGACAGCGTCTGAATGAAACCCCACCAGGCTTGGCAGCGTATATTTTAGCTGAGACCCACAGAGACCAATGTCTCTGTGTCTCTATGGGTCTGGCCACCCACCCCCTCTGTGTGTGCCACAGTGCCGGTAGCCTTCATAGGCGCTGCTACTCGCTAACAGCACTTGCCCCAACAGTCTGTTAAGGGCTACCTGGGGGACCTTTGTGTTTGTACGGCGTCTGTAGCCCCACGCCCAGCACTCGGATAATCACAGTCGCTATTATCCTGGCCGCAGCGTCTCCCGGGCCCCGCGAAAAGTGTGTCACCGTGGCAAGGGAGAGATGTTGACTACCTCGCCTGGTCTACGGGAGGTCGTGGGTTCGATCCCGACCCTGAAGTGACGGTGGCAATGGAGATATTGACTACCTCGCCTGGTCTACGGGGAGATGTTGACTACCTCGCCTGGTCTACAAGGGAGATGTTGACGACCTCGCCTGGTCTACGGGAGGTCGTGGGTTCGATCCCGACCCTGAAGTGACGGTGGCAAGGGAGATGTTGACGACCTCGCCTAGTCTACGGGAGGTAGTGGGTTCGATCCCGACCCTGAAGTGACGGTGGCAATGGAGATATTGACTACCTCGCCTGGTCTACGGGGAGATGTTGACTGCCTCGCCTGGTCTACGGGGAGATGTTGACTACCTCGCCTGGTCTACGGGGAGATGTTGACTACCTCGCCTAGTCTACGGGAGGTCGTGGGTTCGATCCCGACCCTGAAGTGACGGTGGCAAGGGAGATGTTGACTACCTCGCCTGGTCTACGGAGAGATGTTGACTACCTCACCTGGTCTACAAGGGAGATGTTGACTACCTCGCCTGGTCTACGGGGAGATGTTGACTACCTCGCCTGGTCTACGGGGAGATGTTGACTGCCTCGCCTGGTCTACGGGGAGATGTTGACTGCCTCGCCTGGTCTACGGGGAGATGTTGACTGCCTCGCCTGGTCTACGGGGAGATGTTGACTACCTCGTCTGGTCTACGGGGAGATGTTGACGACCTCGCCTGGTCTACGGGAGGTCGTGGGTTCGATCCCGACCTTGAGGCCACAGTGACATCACTGTGACCGAGGCAGAGGACAGTATTAAGCCGTCCTATAATAATAATAACAATAACAGTCTGTATCTGTCTGTGTGTGTCTCTGTGTGTGTCTCTGCGTGTGTGTGTCTCTGCGTGCGTGTCTCTGCGTGTGTCTGTGTGAGTGTGTGCGTGTCTCTGCGTGCGTGTGTCTCTGTGTCTCTGCGTGTGTCTCTGTGTCTCTGTGTGTGTGCGTATCTGTGCCTCTGCGTGTGTGTCTGCGTGTGCGTGTCTCTGCGTGTGCGTGTCTCTGCGTGTGTCTCTGTGTCTCTGCGTGCGTGTCTGCGTGCGTGTCTCTGCGTGTGTCTGTGTGTGTCTCTGCGTGTGTGTGTGTCTCTGTGTCTCTGCGTGCGTGCGTCAGCGTTGACGCGTGAGCAGGTTGAGCGTTACGAGAAGGGCATCCAGGAGGAGCCTCGCTACCGCCTGGCGCGCAACTTTGTCAGCGCTCACGACCCGCTAGAGGTGCCCACAGCAGCAGCAGCGGCATCAGCAGCAGCATCATCAGCATCATCAGCATCATCAGCATCATCATCAGCAGCAGCATCAGCAGCAGCATCATCAGCAGCATCATCAGCAGCAGCATCATCAGCAGCAGCATCGTCATCATCAACATCATCATCAGCAGCAGCATCGTCATCATCAACAGCATCATCACCAGCAGCAAACATCGTCATCATCATCATCATCAGCAGCAGCAAACATCGTCATCATCATCATCATCAACATCATCATTGGCATCATCATCATCATCACCAGCAGCAAACATCGTCATTATCAACATCAGCAGCATCATCATCAGCAGCAGCAAACATCGTCATCATCATCATCAGCAGCAGCATCATCAGAATCATCAGCAGCAGCAAACATCGTCATCATCAACATCATCATCAGCAGCAGCATCAGAATCATCAGCAGCAGCATCATCAGCATCACCAGCAACAAACATTGTCATCATCATCGTCATCATCAACATCATCGTCATCATCAGCAGCATCATCATCAGCAGCAAACATTGTCATCATCAGCAGCAGCATCATCACCAGCAGCGTCATCATCAGCAGCAGCAAACATCGTCATCATCATCACCATCATTAACATCATCGTCATCATCAACATCATCGGCAGCATCATCATCATCACCAGCAGCAGCATCATCATCTTCAGCAGCCTCTGTGGGTCTCTATGAGTGTGGGTCTCTGTGGGTCTCTATGAGTGTGGGTCTCTGTGGGTCTCTATGAGTGTGGGTCTCTGTGGGTCTCTATGAGTGTGGGTCTCTGTGGGTCTCTATGAGTGTGGGCGTCTGTGGGTCTCTGTGGGTCTCTATGAGTGTGGGTCTCTGTGGGTCTCTATGAGTGTGGGCGTCTGTGGGTCTCTGTGGGTCTCTATGAGTGTGGGCGTCTGTGGGTCTCTGTGGGTCTCTGAGTGTGGGCGTCTGTGGGTCTCTGTGGGTCTCTGTGAGTGTGGGCGTCTGTGGGTCTCTGTGGGTCTCTATGAGTGTGGGCGTCTGTGGGTCTCTGTGGGTCTCTATGAGTTTGGGCGTCTGTGGGTCTCTATGAGTGTGGGCGTCTGTGGGTCTCTGTGGGTCTCTGTGAGTGTGGGTCTCTGTGAGTGTGGGTCTCTGTGGGTCTCTATGAGTGTGGGCCTCTGTGGGTCTCTATTAGTGTGGGTTTCTGTGGGTCTCTATGGGTCTCTGTGGGTCTCTATGAGTGTGGGCCTCTGTGGGTCTCTGTGTGTGTGGGTCTCTATGAGTGTGGGCCTTTGTGGGTCTCTATGAGTGTGAGTCTCTATGAGTGTGGGTCTCTGTGGGTCTCTATGAGTGTGGGTCTCTGTGGGTCTCTATGAGTCTGGGTCTCTGTGGGTGTCTCTGAGTGTGGGCCTCTGTGGGCCTCTGTGGGTCTCTATGAGTCTGGGTCTCTGTGGGTCTCTGTGGGTCTCTATGGGTCTCTGTGGGTCTCTATGAGTCTGGGTCTCTGTGGGTCTCTGTGGGTCTCTGTGGGTCTCTGTGGGTCTCTCTGAGTCTGGGTCTCTGTGGGTCTCTGTGGGTCTCTCTGAGTCTGGGTCTCTGTGGGCCTCTGTGGGTCTCTGGGTCTCTGAGTATGGACCTAGTGGGTCTCTGTGGGTCTCTATGGGTCTCTGTGGGTCTCTATGAGTCTGGGTCTCTGTGGGCCTCTGTGGGTTTCTGTGGGTCTCTATGAGTGTGGGTCTGTGGGTCTCTGTGGGTCTCTGTGGGTCTCTGTGGGTCTCACCCACCACCCACTGCCTCACCTGTCCCCCCCGCCAGGTGTGTGCGGAGGCATCGGTGCTGCGTTCGGCCTCCCACGTGTACGCCCACTGCATCCCCGCCGAGGGCAAGCCCACCAGCAACCAGAAGAACTCGGGTGAGCAGCGCCGGGGGGCACCCCCCCCCCCCACCACCACCACCACCTCCACCACCTAGTGAGGTGGTGGAGGTCCACCACCTCACTACCACCACCATCACCTCCACCACCACCACCATCACCTCCACCACCACCACCACCTCCACCACCTCACCACCACCATCACCTCCACCACCATCACCTCCACCACCACCTCCACCACCTCCACCACCATCACCTCCACCACCACCACCTCCACCACCTCACCACCACCACCTCACCACCACCACCACCTCACCACCATCACCTTACCACCATCACCACCACCACCACCATCACCTCCACCACCACCACCATCTCCACCATCACCTCCACCACCATCACCTCCACCACCACCATCACCTCCACCTCTACCACCACCATCTCCACCCCCCCACCACCCCCCCACCACCCACCCCACTACCACCCCCCCCACCACCCCCCCCATCACCCCCCTACCACCCCCCCACCACCCCCCCACCACCCCCCCACCACCCCTGGGACTTGGGGCCGCCTGGCACAAGGAATGATGAGGGGTCGCGGGGCGGGAAGGAACGCTGCATGTGTGTGTGTGGGTGTGTGTTGTGTGTCTGTGTGTCTGTGTGTGTGTGTGGCAGTGTGTGTGGCTGTGTGTGTGTGTCTGTGTGTGTGTGTGGCAGTGTGTGTGGCTGTGTGTGTGTGGCTGGGTGTGTGTGTCTGTGTGTGTGGCTGTGTGTGTGTGTGTGGCTGTGTGTGTCGTGGTGACTTCACCGCCACTTAGTGGCGAATGGCGGTTGTTGTTGTTGTTGTTTGGCTGGGTGCGCGTGTCTGGCTGGGTGTGTCTGTGTGTGTGCCTGGCCTCGCACAAGCGTCGTGGTGACATCACCGCCACTTAGTGGCTAATGGCAGTTGTTGTGTAGGTGTTTGTGATTGGGTGCATGTGTAGGTGTGTGTGTAGGTGTGTGTGTGTGTGTGTAGGTGTGTGTGTGTGCAGGTGTGTGTGTGTGCAGGTGTGTGTGTGTAGGTGTGTGTGTGTGTGTAGGTGTTTGTGACTGGGTGCATTTGTGCGTGTGTGTGTCGGTGTGTGTGTGTGTGTGTGCAGGTGTGTGTGTGTCGGTGTGTGTGTGTGCAGGTGTGTGTGTGTAGGTGTTTGTGACTGGGTGCATGTGTAGGTGTGTCTGTGTGTGTAGGTGAGTGTGTGTGCAGGTGTGTGTGTGCAGGTGTGTGTGTGCAGGTGTGTGTGTGTGTGTAGGTGTGTATGTGTGTGTAGGTGTGTGTGTGCAGGTGTGTGTGTGTATGTAGGTGTGTGTGTGTATGTGTGTGTGTGTATGTGTGTGTGTGTAGGTGTGTGTGTATGTGTTTGTATGTAGGTGTGTGTGTGTAGGTGTGTATGTGTAGGTGTGTGTGCAGGTGTGTGTGTGCAGGTGTGTGTGTGTATGTAGGTGTGTGCAGGTGTGTGTGTGTATGTAGGTGTGTGCAGGTATGTGTGTGCAGGTGTGTGTGTCTGTGTGTGTGTGTGTAGGTGTGTGTGTCTGTGTGTGTGTGTGTAGGTGTGTGTGTCTGTGTGTGTGTGTCTGTGTGTGTGTGTAGGTGTGTGTGTAGGTGTGTGTGTGTGCAGGTGTGTGTGTGTGTGGCTACCCCTCCCACGTCTCTCCCTGCGTGTCTCCCCATGTGCCTTCAACATCTCTGCCGCCTGTCCCCCCCCCCCCCATCGTGCCCCCCACCGTGCCCTCCACCGTGCCCCCCACCGTGCCCCCCACCGTGCCCTCCACCGTGCCCCCCACGTGCCCCCCACCGTGCCCCCCACGTGCCCCCCACCGTGCCCTCCACCGTGCCCCCCACCGTGCCCCCCACCACAGGGAGGTGCTGGATCTTTGCGTGCCTCAACGTGATGCGGCTTCCCTTCATCAAGAAGTTCAACATCGAAGATTTTGAGTTCAGTCAGACGTACCTCTTCTTCTGGGACAAGGTCACTCCGCACACACACAGACACACACACACACAGACACACACACAGACACACACACAGACACACAGACAGAGACACACACAGACACACACACACAGTGACACACACACAGACACACACACAGACACACAGAGACACACACACACACACAGACAGAGACACACACACAGACACACACACACACAGACACACAGACACACACACACACACAGACAGAGACACACACACACACACAGTGACACACACACAGACACACACACAGACACACAGAGACACACACACACACACAGACAGAGACACACACACAGACACACACACACACAGACACACACACACACACAGACAGAGACACACACAGACACACACACACAGTGACACACACACAGACACACACACAGACACACAGAGACACACACACACACACACAGACAGAGACACACACACAGACACACACATACACAGACACACAGACACACACACACAGACAGAGACACACACAGACACACACACACAGTGACACACACACACACAGACACACACACACAGACACACAGACACACACACAGACACACACACAGACACACACACACAGACACACACACAGACACACACACAGACACACAGACATAGACACACACAGACACACAGACACACAGACATAGACACACACAGACAGAGACACACACACACACAGACACACAGACACACACAGACACACACACAGACAGACAGACACACACACACAGACACACACAGTCAGACACACACAGACACACACACTCACACACACAGAGACACACACACACAGAGACAGACACACAGAGACAACAACAACAACCGCCATTCGCCATTAAGTGGCGGTGACGTCACCACGACGCTTGTGCCAGGCCATGTGCACCTTGAGGCTACCACGTGAAGTGTCGAACGCCCGCTGGCAGGAGGTCACGGGGCAGACCCAGCAGGTGACACGGGTCGACTGACCGAGATGACCGAGATGACCGAGATGACTGGCTGATGCACCACCTGTGCCCCCTACTGTACCAACTTGCTGTGCTTTAGCCACCCGGCGCTCCGCTCGTTGTTGTGAGCGTCGCTCCTCCGCCCTCCGTTGTTGCTGGAGGGCGACTGCCTCCAACTGCCCAGTAGCGTCCTTCACGAGCCTCCTCCACTGAGGCCGATCTTGACACCGCTGGTACCAGTCATCGGCAAGTCCACTCAGCTCCACGTCCTCCTGTACCACATCACTCCATCTCTTCTCCAGCCCGTGCCGCGCCCGTCTAGCCCCCTCGATCCGGCCGAACAAAAGCTGTTTCGGCATGCGGTGGCTGGGCATGCGGGCTACATGACCCAGCCAACGCAGCCTTGCCTGCCGGAGGAGCTCACCGATGGGACTTTGCCCAGACACAGACACACAGACACACACAGACACACACAGACACACACAGACACACACACACAGACACACACAGACACACATACACAGACACACACACACACACAGACACACACAGACACACACAGACACACACGCAGACAGACACACACACACAGACACACACACAGACACACACACAGACACACACACACACAGACACACACACAGACGCACACAGACACACAGACAACAACAACAACCGCCATTCGCCACTAAGTGGCGGTGACGTCACCACGACGCTTGTGCCAGGCCAAGTGCACCTTGAGGCCACGTGAAGTGTCGAACGCCCGCTGGCAGGAGGTCACGGGGCAGACCCAGCAGGTGCCACGGGTCGACTGACTGAGATGACCGAGATGACTGGCTGATGCACCACCTGTGCCCCTACTGTGCCAACTTGCTGCGCTTTAGCCACCCACACAGACACACAGACAGACACACACAGACAGACACACACGCACAGAGGGGCACACAGACAAAGCTCCCCCAGGTAGCCTCCAGCAGAGCTGTAGGGGCAAGTGCTGTTAGCTTGCGAGTAGCAGCAGTGTCTATGTACTACACACACCACACACAGACAAAGCTCCCCCAGGTAGCCTCTAGCAGGGCTGCAGTGGCAAGTGCTGTTAGCTAGCGAGATGGCAGGTAGGCTGCTAATCCTACTGATACTACTGATACTGATCCTACTGTTACTGATCCTACTGATCCTACTGTTGCTGATCCTACTGTTACTGAACCTACTATTACTGATCCTACTGATCCTACTATCACTGATCCTACTATTACTGATCCTACTGTTGTTGATCCTACTGATCCTACTATCACTGATCCTACTGACACTGATCCTACTATTACTGATCCCTACTGCTGTACTGGTCCTACTACTTGCTGGTCTGCTGCTACTGCTGCCTCACTCGCCTCCGCTGCTACCTGCTCGCCCCTGCTACTCGCTGCTGCTACTCGTGCTGCCTGCTACTCTGCTCGCTGGCTACTACTGCTGCCTGGCTACTACTTGCTGCTGCTACTGCTGCTGCTACTGCTGATGCTACTGGGCTGCTGCGCTACTACTGCTGGCTCTGCTGCTGACTAC
>WFAB01003242.1:0-19239 GCA_018977245.1 Lethenteron camtschaticum | reverse complement strand
GTGTGGTGTGGTGTGTGTGCGTGGTGTGTGCGTGGTGTGTGCGTGGTGGTGGTGCGTGGTGTGTGCGTGATGTGCGGTGTGTGTGGTTGTGTGATATGTGTGTGGCGTGATGTGTGTTGTATATGTGTGTGCGTGTGTGGTGTGGTGTGTGTGGTGTGTGGGTGTGGTGTGTGCGTGGTGTGGTGTGTGTGGTGTGGTGTGTGTGTGTGGTGTGTGTATGTGTTGTATGTGTGATGTGTGGTGTGTGTGGTGTAGTATATGTGTGTGTGGTGTGTGTGGTGTATGTATATGTGTGTGTGGTGTATGTGGTGTATTAATGTGTGTGGGTGTATGTGGTGTATGTATATGTGTGTGTATGAGTGGAGTGATATGTGTGTGTGGGTGTGTGGGTATGTATATGTGTGTGTGGTGTGGTGTGTGGTTGTAATGTTGTGTGTGGTGTTGTGGTGTATGTATATGTGTGTGTGGTGTATGTGGTGTATGTATATGTGTGTGTGGTGTGTGTGGTGTATGGTATATTTGTTGTGTGGTGTATGTGGTGGTATGTATATGTGTGTGTGGTGTGTGTGGTGTATGATTGTGGTGTGTGGTGTGATGTGGTGTATGTATATGTGTGTGTGGTGTATGTGGTGTTGTATATGTGTGTGTGGTGTGTGTGGTGGTATGTTGTGTGTGGTGTGGTGTGTGTGGTGTATGTATGTGTTGTGTGTGTGGTGTTGTGGTGTGGTGTATGTTGTATATGTGTGTGTGGTGTGTGGTGTAGTTTGTTGTGTGTGTGTTGTGTTAGTGTGTGTGTGTGTGGTGTATGTATATGTGTGTGTGGTGTGTGTGGTGTATGTTATATGTGTGTGTGGTGTATGTGGTGTATGTTATTTGTGTGGTGTATGTGGTGTATGTATATGTGTGTGTGGTGTATGTGGTGTATGTATATGTGTGTGTGGTTGTGTGGGTGTATGTATATGTGTGTGTGGTGTGTGTGGTGTATGTATATGTGTGTGTGGTGTATGTGGGTTGTATGTGGTGATTGTGTGTGTGTGGTGGTGTGTGTGGTGTATGTATATGTGTGTGTGGTGTATGTGGTGTATGTATATGTGTGTGTGGTGTATGTGGTGTATGTATATGTGTGTGTGGTGTGTGTGGTGTATGTATATGTGTGTGTGGTGTATGTGGTGTATGTATATGTGTGTGTGTGGTGTATGTATATGTGTGTGTGGTGTGTGTGGTGTATGTATATGTGTGTGTGGTGTATGTGGTGTATGTATATGTGGTGGTGTGTGGTGTGTGTGGTGTATGTATATGTGTGTGTGGTGTATGTGGTGTATGTATATGTGTGTGTGGTGTTGTGGTGTATGTATATGTGTGTGTGGTGTTGTGGTGTATGTATATGTGTGTGTGGTGTGTGTGGTGTATGTATATGTGTGTGTGGTGTGTGTGGTGTATGTATATGTGTGTGTGGTGTGTGTGGTGTATGTATATGTGTGTGTGGTGTATGTGGTGTATGTATATGTGTGTGTGGTGTATGTGGTGTATGTATATGTGTGTGTGGTGTGTGTGGTGTATGTATATGTGTGTGTGGTGTGTGTGGTGTATGTATATGTGTGTGTGTGGTGTATGTGGTGTATGTATATGTGTGTGTGGTGTGTGTGGTGTATGTATATGTGTGTGTTGGTGTGTGTGGTGTATGTATATGTGTGTGTGTGGTGTATGTGGTGTATGTATATGTGTGTGTGGTGTGTGTGTGGTGTGTATGTATATTGTGTGGTGTGGTTGTATGTGGTGTATGTATATGTGTGTGTGGTGTATGTGGTGTATGTATATGTGTGTGTGGTGTTGTGGTGTTTATATGTGTGTGTGGTGTTTGGTGTATGTATATGTGTGTGTGGTGTGTGTGGTGTATGTATATGTGTGTGTGGTGTTGTGGTGTATGTATATGTGTGTGTGTGGTGTGTGGGTGGTTGTATGTATATGTGTGTGTGGTGTATGTGGTGTATGTATATGTGTGTGTGTGTGTGGTGTATGTGTGTGTGGTGTTGTGGTGTATGTATATGTGTGTGTGGTGTATGTGGTGTATGTATATGTGTGTGTGGTGTGTGTGGTGTATGTATATGTGTGTGTGGTGTGTGTGGTGTATGTATATGTGTGTGTGGTGTATGTGGTGTATGTATATTGTGTGTGTGTGGTGTGTGTGGTGGTATGTATATGTGTGTGTGGTGTGTGTGGTGTATGTATATGTGTGTGTGGTGTGTGTGGTGTATGTATATGTGTGTGTGGTGTGTGTGGTGTATGTATATGTGTGTGTGTGGTGTATTGTTGTGGTGTATGTATATGTGTGTGTGGTGTGTGTGGTGTATGTATATGTGTGTGTGGTGTGTGTGGTGTATGTATATGTGTGTGTGGTGTGTGTGGTGTATGTATATGTGTGTGTGGTGTGTGTGGTGTATGTATATGTGTGTGTGGTGTAGACCGGCCGGAGCGGGTGTGGATCGAGGGCTACCAGGAGGGCCGTGTGGTGTGTATGTGTGGTGTATGTGGTGTGTGTGTATGTGGTGTATATGTGTATATGTGTGTGTGGTGTATGTTGTGTGTATGTATATGTGGTGTGTATGGTGTGTGTGGTGTAGACCGGCCGGAGCGCGTGTGGATCGAGGGCTACCAGGAGGGCCGCGTGGTGTCCGCTGGCGCCCTGCTGCGCATCACTTGCTACGCCAGCGGGGGGCACCCTCCCGCCACCCTCCTGTGGACAAAGGTGTCCACCACGCGTCCACCACTCGTCCACCACTCGTCCACCACTCGTCTACCGCTCGTTCAACGCACGTCCACCACGTTCACCGCTCGTTCACTGCTCATTCACCACGTGTCCACCACGCGTCCACCGCTCGTCCACCATGCGTCCACCGCTCGTCCACCACTCGTTCACCGCACGTCCACCGCTTGCTCATCCACTACGCGTCCACCACTTGTTCACCGCTCGTTCACTACTCGTTCACCGCACGTCCACCACTCGTCCACAACTCGTCCACCACTCGTTCACAACTCGTTCACCGCTCGCCCATCCACCACTCGTCCACCACTCGTCCACCACTCGTTCAACACTCGTTCACCGCTCGCTCATCCATCACGCGTCCACCACTCGTCCACCACTCGTTCACCACTCGTCCACTACTCGTTCACCACTCGTTCACTGCGCATCCACAGAGCGTTCACTGCACGTGTTGTTTGACTTGCATCCCACTGGGATTTTTGCACACAGCGTTGGTGTACGGTGATTTTTTTCTGCAATATTTTGCTGTCTTTTATTGGTTGTTCTGTTTGCACTTAGTCACACAGTCACTTTAAGATGTTTTTTGTTCATGTTTTTGTTTTTTGTTTGTTGCGGTTGCACCCGATTCAAGAGCCGAATGGCTCACAGGGCTCTATACCTAATACATGAACTTGAAACTTCATTGCTTTCATGGCTTTGTTTTGGTGATTACGAAAAGTTTACTGGTTTGGCCATGTTTGTGTTGTTGTAGTACAGAGTTAGACTGATGGCCTTAATCTAAGTTGTCTTGTAGTTGTTGTTGTTTGACTTGCATCCAACTGGGATGTTTGCACACAGCGTTGGTGTACGGTGATTTTTTTTTCTGCAACATTTTGCTGTCTTTTCTTGGATTTTCTGTTTGCACTCAGTCACATATTCACTTTAAGATGTTTTTTGTTCGTGTTTTTGTTTTTTGTTTGTTGCGGTTGCACCCGATTCAAGAGCCGAATGGCTCACAGGGCTACATACTGAATAAATGAACTTGAACTTGATGGGCGGTGATCAGCGGTGACGACGGTGATGACGCTGGTGATGATTGCCGGCTAGCGATGTTTGCCATCGTCATGTTCGTCTCTCGCCCATCCCACAGGGCTCGTCGGTGGTGAGGGGCGGTGACTACCGCAGCACGGGCAGCCTGGCGTCACGCGAGATAAGCGTGGTGGCCGCTCCGAGCGACAACGGAGCCCTCTACAGCTGCCTGGCTTCCAACAAAGCGTCGAGCAGCAGCGGGGCGCTACGCAACACCACGCGACTCCACGTGCACTGTTGAGTTTCAGTTTAACACCCGGCTTTCGTGACTTTGCAGGGATTCATCTTCTTGGTGCTGTCGGTAAAGTCACGTAGAAGGGAAGTAATAAAATAATAAAGATAAAACATAATAACATTTCGATTTAAAGCTTTCGTGACTGCAGGAATTCATCTTCTTGGTGCTGTCGGTAAAGTCATCACGTAGAATGGAAGTAATAAAATAATAAAAATTACACATAATTAAATTTCGATTTAAAGCTTTTGTGACTGCAGGGATTCATTTTCTTGGTTCTTTCTGTAAAGTCACGTAGAATGGAAGTAATACAATAATAAAAATAAAACAATAACATTTCGATTTTAAAGCTTTCGTGACTGCAGGGATTCATCTTCTTGGTTCTTTCGGTAAAGTCACGTAGAAGGGAAATAATAAAATAATAAAAATAAAACAATAAAATAAAATTCTCACGACGTTTCGAGGAATCCGATGAGCTATCAAGCTCTTTTACTCACAGATGTCCAGGTGCTCGCTGTCACCTTTGCTGTTGTTGTTAGTTGTCGGGAGTAGGAATTGAACTCGGGTCTATGCGGTGGATGGTCGGTTTGTAGCGCGGGACGCTAACCTCTCCACTCCGGTGGGTGAGTGAGTGGATGGGTCGGTGGGTGGGTGAGTGGGTCGGTGATTGGATGGGTCTGTGGGTGGGTGAGTGGGTGAGTGGATGGGTCAGTAGGTGGGTGAGTGGATGGGTCGGTGGGTGGGTGAGTGGATGTGTGGGTGAGTGGATTTGTCGGTGGGTGGGTGAGTGGACGGGTCGGTGGGTGGGTGGGTGGACGGGTCGGTGGGTGGGTGGGTGAGTGGGTGATTGGATGGGTCTGTGGGTGGGTGAGTGAGTTCGTGGATGGGTCAGTGGGTGGGTGAGTGGATGGGTCGGTGGGTGGGTGAGTGGACGGGTCGGTGGGTGGTTGAGTGGGCGATTGGATGGTTCAGTGGGTGGGTGAGTGGATGGGTCGGTGGGTGGGTGAGTGGATGGGTCAGTGGGTGGTTGAGTGGGTGATTGGATGGGTCTGTGGGTGGCTGAGTGGGTTAGTGGATGGGTCAGTAGGTGGGTGAGTGGATGGGTCAGTGGGTGGGTGTATGGATGGGTCGATGGGTGGTTGAGTGGGCGATTGGATGGGTCGGTGGGTGGGTGAGTGGATGGGTCTGTGGGTGCGTGAGTGGGTGATTGGATGGGTCTGTGGGTGGGTGAGTGGGTGATTGGATGGGTCTGTGGGTGGGTGAGTGGGTGATTGGATGGGTCTGTGGGTGGGTGAGTGGATGGGTCGGTGGGTGGGTGGGTGGGTGAGTGGGTGATTGGATGGGTCTGTGGGTGGGTGAGTGGATGGGTGAGTGGATGTGTGGGTGAGTGGATGGGTCGGTGGGTGGGTGAGTGGGTGATTGGATGGGTCTGTGGGTGGGTGAGTGGGTGATTGGATGGGTCTGTGGGTGGGTGAGTGGATGGGTCGGTGGGTGGGTGAGTGGGTGAGTGGGTGATTGGATGGGTCTGTGGGTGGGTGAGTGGGTGATTGGATGGGTCTGTGGGTGAGTGGATGGGTGAGTGGATGTGTGGGTGAATGGATGGGTGAGTGGATGTGTGGGTGAGTGGATGGGTCGGTTGATGGATGAGTAGGCGGGTGGGTGACTCGAGTGAATCAACCACTCTTGCTTCACTCTAAATTCACTCTGTTTGGTGTTCTGCCTCCACCTCCACCACCACCACCTCCTCCCTATCCATTCGTCACCCCCCCCCCTTTCCGGGCGCGCAGTCCCTCCGCGCTACGTGAAGATCACGGAGGCCAAGGATGGCCCCATCCACGCGGGCACCTCCATTACCTTCCTGTGCCAGTCGGCCAGCAGCAATCCGGCCTGCAGCCTCTCCTGGATCAAGGATGGGCAGCGGTGAGCCCAGGTTGCAATCGGGTAACCGTTACCCGTACCCTACCCGTTACCCGATACCCGTACCCTACCCGATACCCGGCTACCCGTACCCTACCCGATACCGATACCCGTACCCCACCCGATACCCGTACCCCACCCGATACCCGTACCCCACCCGATACCCGATACCCGTACCCTACCCGATACCCGTACCCTACACGATACCCGGCTACCCGTACCCGGCCGGGTACGGGTACGCGTTTGCGACCCTGGTGCGGCCAGGTACGGGTACGGGTAGACTGTGAGTCACTGGTGAGTAACTGTTTGTCACTCATTTCGGGTAGGGTACAGGTACGGGTACCCGTTTGCGACCCTGGTGCGGCCGGGTACGGGTACGGGTAGGCCGTGAGTCACTGGTGAGTCACCGTTTGTCACTCATTTCCCAACGTCTTGTCTCTTCTCACAATTCAAGTTCCTAGAATCAACCCACCCGCGCCTGCAACATGGCTTCATCCCAGAGGTCGCAATCGGGTACCCGATACCCGTACCCTACCCGATACCCGGCTACCCGTACCCGGCCGGGTACGGGTACAGGTACCCGTTTGCGACCCTGGTGCGGCCGGGTACGGGTACGGGTAGGCCGTGAGTCACTGGTGAATCACCGTTTGTCACTCGTGTATGGGTGTTGAGGATTGTTGATCGATATTAATGGCATCGATTCTGCTTCAGTCGATCCTTAATAATAATAAACGGATGCAAAAAAATAGCGGGGCCAATCGTAATCTGCGGGTTTCATCGCTGCGTCGATCCATTGCCAATTGGTCTGTGGATCAAGTAATGTGACACGTGCCCCCTTCATTTGATTGGCTAATATCAGCGAGATTGGTGATTCCTAGATTGAGTAATCACGTGACACGTGCCCCTTCATTTGATTGGCTAATATCAGCGAGATTGGTGATTCCTAGATTGAGTAATCACGTGACACGTGCCCCTTCATTTGATTGGCTAATATCAGCGAGATCGGTGATTCCTGGATTGAGTGATCACGTGACACGTGCCCCTTCATTTGATTGGCTAATATCAGCGAGATCGGTGATTCCTAGATTGAGTAATCATTTGACACGTGTCTCCTTAATTTGATTGGCTAATATCAGCGAGATTGGTGATTCCTAGATTGAGTAATCATGTGACACGCGCCCCCTTCATTTGATTGGCTAATATCAGCGAGATCGGTGATTCCTGGATTGAGTAATCATGTGACACGTGTCTCCTTAATTTGATTGGCTAATATCAGCGAGATTGGTGATTCCTGGATTGAGTGATCACGTGACACGCACCCCCTTCATTTGATTGGCTAATATCAGCGAGATCGGTGATTCCTGGATTGAGTAATCATGTGACATGCGCCCCTTCATTTGATTGGCTAATATCCGTCAGTTCGCTTTTATTGAACCCCCCCCCCCACCCACTACCCCTCCCCTCCCCACTAACCCCCCATAACCCCCATCCCTCCCCACCAACCCCACAACACCCCCTCCCCACCACCTGTCCCCCCCACCCCCTCCCCACCACCCCCCACAACCCCCACCTCCTCCCCACCAACCTCTCCCCACCCCCTCCCCACCAAACCCACGACAACCCCCCACCCCCTCCCCACCAACCCCCTCCCCACCACCCCCTCCCCACCAACCCCTCCCCACCAACCCCTCCCCACCAACCCCCCACCCCCTCCCCACCACAACCCCCCACACAACCCCCCACACAACCCCCCCACAACCCCCACCCCCTCCCCACCAACCTCCCACAACCCCCCACCCGCCCCCCCGTGATGCCCCCCCCCCTCCACCAGGCTGCAGGGAGAGGCTGCTGAGAGCCACAAGGGCGAGTATGGAGGTTGGGCCTCGTCGGGGAAGATCGCCCTGGAGCTCTCCTCCAGGGACCACGGCAAGCGGCTCACGTGCCAGGCCACGCACCCCTCGCTCCGCGAGAGGGTCAGCGCCTTCTACAAGCTCCACGTGCTCTGTACGACTCGTCAGTCGTCGTCGTCGTCGTAATCATCGTCGTCATCAATCCATCATCACTGCACCACCATTATCATCATAAGTCCATCATCATCAGACAATCATCATCAGTACATCAATCTATCTTCATCATCATCGTCATCATCGTCGTCATCGTCATCATCGTCATCATCATTGTCATCATCGTCATCATCATCGTCATCATCATCATCGTCATCCTCCAGGGACCACGGCAAGCGGCTCACGTGCCAGGCCACGCACCCCTCGCTCCGCGAGAGGGTCAGCGCCTTCTACAAGCTGCACGTGCTCTGTACGACTCGGCAGTCATCGTCGTTGTTGTCGTCGTCGTCGTTGTAATCATCGTCGTCGTAATCATCGTCGTTGTCATCAATCCATCATCACTCCACCATCATTATCATCATAAGTCCATCATCATCAGACAATCATCATCAGTCCATCAATCTATCTTCGTCATCATCTTCGTCATCGTCATCATCATCGTCATCATCTTCATCATCATCATCATCTTCGTTATCATCATCGTCATCAGTCCATCACCCCCCCCCCCCCCCCCCGTGTGCCACAGTGCCGGCCTTCTTAGGGTGCTGCTCGCTGGCTAACAGCACTTGCCCCAACAATCTGTTGAGTCTACACGGGGGACCTTTGTCTTTAGTGGGTGTGTGTACGTGCGTGCGTGTGTGTACGTGCGTGCGTGTGTGAGTGGCCAATGGGGAGACAAAGGCGGCCGGGCGTGGTGGTGCTGGCCACCCACCCCCCCTCTCTGTGTGCCACAGTGCCGGCAGCCTTCATAGGGCACTGCTGCTCGCTAACAGCACTTGCCCCTACAGTCTGTTAGAGGCTACATGGGGGACCTTTGTGGCCACTGGGGAGACAAAGGCGGCCGGGCGTGGTGGTGCTGGCCACCCACCCCCCTCTGTGTGTGCCACAGGTGCCGGCAGCCTTCATAGGGTGCTGCTGCTACTCGCTAACAGCACTTGCCCCAGCTGTTTGTTAGAGGCTACATGGGGGACCTTTGTGGCCACTGGGGAGACAAAGGCGGCCGGGCATGGTGCTACCCACCCCCACCCCCACGTGTGCCACAGATGCCACTGCTCGCAAAACAGCACTTGCCCCAAAAGTCTTCTAGGGCTACACGGGGGACCTTTGTCTTTTGTGGGTGTGTGTACGTGCGTGCGTGTGAGTGTGTGTAGTCAATGGGGAGACAAAGGCGGCCGGGCATGGTGGTGCTGGCCACCCACCCCCTCTGTGTGTGCCACAGTGCCGGCAGCCTTCATAGGTGCTGCTCGCTAACAGCACTTGCCCCAGCTGTCTGTTAGAGGCTACATGGGGGACCTTTATGGCCACTGGGGAGACAAAGGCGGCCGGGCATGGTGGTGCTGGCCACCCCCTCGTGTGTCCCGGGTGTGCCGCTGCTCCGCTAATAGCACTTGCCCCAAAAGTCTGCGAGGGCTACACGGGGGACCTTTGTCTTTGTTGCGTCTTTGCCAGTCGCACCCGAGCTGCAGGAAGGGCAGCCCGTGACCTTCTCTGTGCTGGAGAAGGGCGCCGCTCTGCTGAAGATCGAGACGCGGGCAAACCCGCCGGAGGTCACAGTGGAGTGGAGCCGGGCGGGACAGATACTCGTGAAGAGTGAGGTCACACACAGTCACCACAATACACACTCACGATACACACTCACTCACACTCAACACACACACTCATCACACACACTCATCAACACACACACAGTCAACACACACACACTCAACACACACGCACTCATCAACCACACACTCACTCACTCACCACTCACTCACTCAACACACACACTCAACACACACACTCAACACATACACTCACCACTCACACTCACTCACCACACACACACACTCAACACACACACACATTCAACACACACACAGTCACCACACACACACTCAACACACACACACTCATCAACCACACACTCACTCAACACACTCACTCAACACACACACCAACACATACACTCACCACATACACTCACCACTCACACTCACTCACCACACACACACACTCAACACACACACACATTCACCACACACACATTCAACACACACAGAGTCACCACACACACACACTCAACACACACACTCGTGAAGAGTGAGGTCACACACAGTCACCACACACACACTCAACACACACACACACTCAACACACACACACACACTCACGACACACACACACACTCACGACACACACACACACATTCAACACACACACACAGTCACCACACACACACACAGTCACCACACACACACAGTCACCACACACACACTCAACACACACACACTCAACACACACACACACTCGACACACACACTCACGACACACACACGACACACACACTCACCAAAAACACACACACTCAACACACACACACTCACTCACCACACACACACACTCACCACACACACTCACCACACACACACTCAACACACACACACCACACACACTCAACACACACACATTCAACACACACACTCACCACACACACTCGACACACACACTCACCACACACACTCACACACTCACCACACACTCACCACACTCAACACACACACACTCACTCACCACACACTCAACACACACACACACACTCAACACAAACACACTCACCACACACACACTCAACACACACACACACTCAACACACACACACACTCAACACACACACACACTCACGACACACACACACGACACACAAACTCACGACACACACTCACTCACACTCAACACACACACACAGTCAACACACACACTTACGACACACACACACGACACTCACCACTCACACTGACACACCCTCAACACACCACACTCACCCCACTCACTCAACACATACACACTCATCACACACACACACTCAACACACACACTCACACTCAACACACACACACAGTCAACACACACACACACTTACGACACACACACACGACACACACACACTCCCCACACACACTCACCAAAACACACACTCAACACACACACACTCAACACACACACACTCACCACACACTCACCACACACTCACTCACACTCACACACAACACACACTCACCACTCACACGCACAACACACACTCACCACTCACACACACTCACACACACTCAACACACCACACTCACCCCACTCACTCAACACATACACACTCATCACACACTCACTCAACACACACACTCACCAAAAACACACTCACCAAAAACACACACACTGAACACACACACTCAACACACACACTCAACACACACACACTCACCACACACTCACCACACACTCACTCACACTCACACACAACACACACTCACCACTCACACGCACAACACACACTCACCACTCACACACACTCACACACACTCAACACACCACACTCACCCCACTCACTCAACACATACACACTCATCACACACACACACTCAACACACACACTCACACTCAACACACACACACAGTCAACACACACACACACTTACGACACACACACACGACACACACACACTCCCCACACACACTCACCAAAAACACACACTCAACACACACACACTCAACACACACACACTCACCACACACTCACCACACACTCACTCACACTCACACACAACACACACTCACCACTCACACGCACAACACACACTCACCACTCACACACACTCACACACACTCAACACACCACACTCACCCCACTCACTCAACACATACACACTCATCACACACTCACTCAACACACACACTCACCAAAAACACACTCACCAAAAACACACACACTGAACACACACACTCAACACACACACTCAACACACACACACTCACCACACACTCACCACACACTCACTCACACTCACACACAACACACACTCACCACTCACACGCACAACACACACTCACCACTCACACACACTCACACACACTCAACACACCACACTCACCCCACTCACTCAACACATACACACTCATCACACACTCACTCAACACACACACTCACCAAAAACACACACACTGAACACACACACTCAACACACACACTCAACCCACACACTCATCAACCTGGTTAGGAGATGTTAACTACCTCGCCTGGTACGCAGGAGGTCGTGGGTTCGCTCCTGACCCTGACGATGCCTGTTGCTGTATATTTGGAGTTTGCATCTCTCATCATCATTACGGTGGCTAGGAGATGTTGACTACCTCGCCTGGTGTACAGGAGATCGTGGTATATTTGAAGTTTGCGTCTCTCTCTCTCGGCCCGTGATGGCATGGATTTTTCTCCGGGTCCTACGGTTTTGCCTTCATAAGTGCTGCTGCTACTACACGCTAACAGCACTTGCCCCGACGCGTCTGCTCAGGCTACCTGGGGGACCTTTGTCTTTGTGTCAGAGGGAGTGACCCGCTAGTGTGGGACATCTGGGACATAGGTGCTGCTGCTACTCACTAACTGCACTTGCCCCGACGCGTCTGCTGAGGCTACCCGGGGGACCTTTGTCTTTGTGGCAGAGTGACCCGCTAGTGTGGGACATCTGGAACATAGGTGCTGCTGCTACTCACTAACTGCACTTGCCCCGACGCGTCTGCTGAGGCTACCTGGGGGACCTTTGTCTGTGTGCCAGAGGGGGGCGGCTCGCAGGAGGTGTGGAACGTCGGCGCGTGTCACTCGGTGCACTTGCCCCGACGCGCCTGCTGAGGCTACCTGGGGGACCTTTGTCTTTGTGTCAGAGTGACCCGCTAGTGTGCGACATCTGGGACATAGGTGCTGCTGCTACTTACTAACAGCACTTGCCCCGACGCGTCTGCTGAGGCTACCTGGGGGACCTTTGTCTTTGTGACAGAGGGAGTGACCCGCTAGTGTGCGACATCTGGGACATAGGTGCTGCTGCTACTTACTAACTGCACTTGCCCCGACGCGTCTGCTGAGGCTACCTGGGGGACATTTGTCTTTGTGACAGAGGGAGTGACCCGCTAGTGTGGGACATCTCGGACATAGGTGCTGCTGCTACTCACTAACTGCACTTGCCCCGACGTGTCTGCTGAGGCTACCTGGGGGACCTTTGTCTTTGTGGCAGAGGGAGTGACCCGCTAGTGTGCGACATCTGGGACATAGGTGCTGCTGCTACTCACTAACTGCACTTGCCCCGACGCGCCTGCTGAGGCTATCTGGGGGACCTTTGTCTTTGTGACAGAGGGGGGCGGCTCGCAGGAGGTGTGGAACGTCGGCGCGTGTCACTCGGTGCACTTGCCCCGACGCGCCTGCTGAGGCTACCCGGGGGACCTTTGTCTTTGTGTCAGAGTGACCCGCTAGTGTGCGACATCTGGGACATAAGTGTTGCTGCTACTCACTAACTGCACTTGCCCCGACGCGTCTGCTGAGGCTACCCGGGGGACCTTTGTCTGTGTGCCAGAGGGGGTGGCGCGCTACGTGCTGAAGGAGGGCGGCTCGCTCGAGGTGTGGAACGTGACCCGCGCCGACGCGGGCGACTACGACGCGGCGATGACCAACGCGGAGGGCACGGGCAGAGCCACCCTGCGTCTTGACGTGCACTGTGAGTGGTGGGGGGGGCGGGGGAGGAGGTGCGGGGTGGGGGGGAGATGAAGCGTGGGGGGAGCGGGGGGGGCGTGGAGGGGGGTGGGGGGGTCGTGGGGGGGGTGGGGGGGTCGTGGGGGGGGAGACGTGGGGGGAGGGCGGTGGGGGGGGGGCGGGGGGGGAGACGTGGGGGGGGGGAGACGTGGGGGGGGGAGACGCGGGGGGGGGGAGACGCGGGGGGGGGGGGGGACGCGGGGGGGGGGGGGGACGCGGGGGAGGGGGGAGATAGCGGACATCGTAGGACGTGAAGGACGAGGAGGGAGATGAGTTGGAATGGAGGAGGGATGGGAGATGTCTCCAGCCCGCCCCCGCGTCTACCCCCCCTCCATCTCCCCCCACATCTCCCCCACGTCTCCCCTCCCACGCCTCCTACTCCATCCCCTCACCCCCCCCCCCACGTCCCCCTCCCCCCCACCGCCCCCCCCCACCGCCCTCCCCCCGCGTCTCCCCCCCCCCGCGTCTCCCCCCCCGTCTCCTCCCCCCCCCGCGTCTCCCCCCCCCCGCGTCTCCCCCCCCCCCCCCCCGTAGACCACCCGTCCATCCGTCGCACCGTGAGCTCCGTATTCGCGGAGCCCGGCGGCACGGCCGTCATGGTGTGCACCGCCGATGCCAACCCCCTCGCGGAGGGCATGATCACCTGGAGGTGGATGGTGAGTGGGAGGTGGTGTGTGTGGTGTGTGTGGTGTGTGTGGTGTGTGTGTGGTGTGGGTGGTGTGGGTGGTGTGTGTGTGGTGAGTGCAGTGTGGTTAGTGTGTGGGTGGGGTGTGTGTGGTGTGGCTGGATGTGGATGGTGTGGATGGTGTGCCTGGATGTGTGTGTGTGGTGTGTGCAGTGTGGGTGGTGTGTGGGTGGGGTGTGTGTGGTGTGGCTGGATGTGGATGGTGTGGATGGTGTGCCTGGATGTGTGTGTGCGGTGTGTGCGGTGTGGGTAGTGTGTGGGTGGTGTGTGTGTGGTGTGTGTGTGGTGTGGCTGGATGTGGATGGTGTGGATGGTGTGCCTGGATGTGTGTGTGTGGTGTGTGCAGTGTGGGTGGTGTGTGGGTGGGGTGTGTGTGGTGTGGCTGGATGTGGATGGTGTGGATGGTGTGCCTGGATGTGTGTGTGCGGTGTGTGCGGTGTGTGTGCGGTGTGGGTGGTGGTGTGGGTGGTGTGTGTGTGGTGTGGCTGGGATGTGGATGGTGTGGATGGTGTGGCTGGATGTGTGTGTGCGGTGTGTGCGGTGTGTGTGCTGCGGCTGGATGTGGGTGGTGTGTGCGGTGTGGGTGGTGTGCGTGGAGTGGGTGGTGTAGGTGGCGAGGAGTGGTGGTCATGGTTACTTATACTCCCACCGAAGACGAACATCAGTTAAGGGGGATGCAGGCAAGACCGATGAGTCAGATGCCTTCAATGACCTCCTGCCACAGGTGCTAGCCAAAGTGGCCCCTCGGGATAGAGTCATCTTGTTGGGTGATATCAATGCCCGAGTTGGTAATGATGCTGGCACCTGGTCTGGAGTGATTGGAAGGCATGGGCCAGATCAGCTCAATAATAACGGTAGGAGGCTGCTAGACTTCTGTGCAGCCCATGGGCTTGTAATTACCAACTCGCTGTTCCGGCATCGGCACATCCACACAACATCATGGATGCACGCCGGGTCCAAGTAAGAACATCTGCTGGACTACATAGTGATGGAACAGTGGATGCGAGCCCATGTCCTTGACACCAGGACCTACCGTGGAGCTGATCTGCCCACTGACCATCGACTTGTCATCTGTAAGATGCGCCTGCCATTCTTCCACTCCGGTAGTGGGTGTACACCCAGGACCCCATTCAAACTCACAGTGGCCTGTTCTCAGCTAGCTGATGAAAGTTGCAAGCGAGAATGAGTTGCCTTGTGCGGTGTGCGTAGTGAACATCGCCACTGGGGAGACAAAGGCGGCCGGGCGTGGTGGTGCTGGCCACCCACCCCCTCGTGTGCCACAGTGCCGGTAGCCTTCATAGGTGCTCGCTAACAGCACTTGCCCCTACAGCAGGGGCGGTTTCTTCATTAGGGCGATTGGGCGACGCACCACCAATGTCATTCAACCACAGAGTCACGCTAGCCGTCACTGTCAGCCTCTGGATATAGTCCAATCAGCGTCATGTCACGTTCTGTGGAGTACCGCCTCTTTTTGGGCGATTTCACTACGGCTGAGAATCGCCCCGAGTGGCCCCATAGACTTACATTCAAAGATGTTTTTTTTCGAACGGGGGCACTCCAATGCATTATCTATGGCTTCCGGGAGGGCAAGCCCTAACGTGCTTACGTCATCATACGTGCTTACGTCATCATACGTGCTTACGTCATCATACGTAAGCACGTTTCATCCAACAATATAATTTATCGCTACCTAGTGGAATCTTTAATAAATAAACTTGAGTGGTTTGTTTTAATAGTGAGTATATAAACAAACAAGATGTATTGTAAGAGTCACTTTATTTTTCATTAATATTAAAGAAGTGAAGTTGCCTTTACATGCTTAAGCTGTTAATTTATCCATTGCATGGGTGGACCTTATCCTTATCAATCATCCAGACATTTGCCCCCCTGAGAGATTTTGCAGGAGCCGCCACTGCCCTACAGTCTGTTACAGGCTACACGGAAGACCTGGCCAAAAAAAGGGTGAAACCTCTTCTCATATTTTGACAGTGGCAAGAAAGAGCACGTGATGTAGCTGCTCACCCCGAGCTCTCAATGTCCTGAGAGTGGCATTGTCCTGGTGCTGTCTTCGCCTTTTGGCATCCTCTGGTCTAACAACTTTGAGACGAGGCTCTAAAGAAAGCTGTCTCTGGTGTGGACCAATCGGTTTCGAAGACGACGCATCATCACACACTGCCAGAGCGTGTTTTGTGTTTGCACGCTCACCACAAGTAGTATGTGGTCAATGCAGTAACAGGATTCCTTGCGTCAACGTTTCTGTTTGGGGTTTGAACATCACAACGCAACTGTTTAATTATCGCCAGAGAGGGTAAACCTCTTCTTATATTTTGACAGTGGCAAGAAAGACCACGTGATGTAGATGGCTCTAAAGAAAGCCGTCTCTGGTGTGGACCAATCAGTTTCGAAGATAATGCATCATAAACTACCAGAGTGTGTTTCTGTTCGCATGTGTGTGTGTGTGGGTTAATGCAGTGAAGGGATTTCTCGCAAAAGGTTTCCGTTTTTGGCGTCTGAACACCTGAGCGCACCTCCCGTTTTCATTGCCAGAAATAGGTCTCATAAGGGGCCGTCCATAAATGACGTCACGCACTTAGGGGACGGGTCGGTCAGATATTTGTGACGATGTGTGACGAGGGAGGGGGGAGGTTTGAGAAATGTGACGTCACGTAAAAATGCGCAACTTTAAATAAATATAGACAACACGTTCTACTTAATTGAGCCCCTCCCCACCCAGCCCCTCCCTCCCCACCCAGCCCCTCCCTCCCCACCCAGCCCCTCCCTGCATGACGGACACAATAATCCCCTGTGGGCTGGTGTAACCAGGAGGTTCCTACCAGTATTAATGTTTTCTCCTACAACATCAGAATGCAGCGCCACATTAAACACGCACTACAACGACAATAGTTTAAAGCGATTTGAAGCATGTTTTATTTTCAAAATGGAAATGTTTTTTTCGGGGGGGGGGGGGTGGGGGCAGAGCTTTGTGACGTCATATTCGCGGGGGGGGGCGGGGGGGGTCTGACTTTTTGTGACGCCACGTGACGAGGCGGGGCGGGTCAAGGTTCAAAAATCGTCCAAAATCGCGTGACGTCATTTATGGACGGTCCCCCCCCTAAAACCTCCGTCTCCGTTTGCCGTCGGTGCAGTCGTCTGGGGGTCCCGTGGCGCTGCCGGAGCTGCAGGTTTACCACGAGGGAGCGGCACGCTCACCCTGCCAGCGGTCAACCGCAGCATGAGCGGACGCTACGAGTGCACGGTGGACAACGGGGTCCCCCCGCCGGCGCGCGCCAGCGTCCGTCTCTACGTCAAGTGTGAGCGTGTCGATTGGTTTTTATTAAATCCTTATATTAAGTTCGCTTGCTCGCTCGCTCGCTTGCGCGCTTACGACCGTGCAAATCTTTCGGTCGTTTTAAATCCTTCATATTAAGATCGCTTGCTTGCGCGCTTATGACCGTGCAAATCTTTCGGTCGTTTTTTAATCCTTTATATTAAGATCGCTTGCTTGCGCGCTTATGACCGTGCAAATCTTTCGGTCGTTTTAAATCCTTTATATTAAGTTCGCTTGCTTGCGCACTTACGACCGTGCAAATCTTTCGGTCGTTTTAAATCCTTTATATTAAGTTCGCTCGCTTGCGCGCTTACGACCGTGCAAATCTTTCGGTCGTTTTTAAATCCTTTATATTAAGATCGCTTGCTTGCGCGCTTAGGACCGTGCAAATCTTTCGGTCGTTTTTAAATCCTTTATATTAAGTTCGCTCGCTTGCGCGCTTACGACCGAGCAAATCTTTCGGTCGTTTTTAAATCCTTTATATTAAGATCGCTTGCTTGCGCGCTTAGGACCGTGCAAATCTTTCGGTCGTTTTTAAATCCTTTATATTAAGTTCGCTTGCTTGCGCGCTTACGACCGTGCAAATCTTTCAGTCGTTTTTAAATCCTTTATATTAAGTTCGCTTGCTTGCGCACTTACGACCGTGCAAATCTTTCGGTCGTGTTTTAACCCACTTCCGTGATCCAATCGAGCTGACATTTTGCACACAGACTCGTTGTGCGAGACAATTAATTTTCTTGAAAACATTTTTTCTAAAAATTTACACTTTTTAGGACTAAAATATTATATTTAATTACCAATTGCTTAATGGTGCAATGCAATCATCTGACCCATAGGTGGCAGCCATCTCAAGCCAGAGGACGAGAGGACTCTAGCCGCACGCATATAAAGGATTTATAGTGAAAAACTTTGTTTTTACGGGTTAATTTTTTACCCTTTTATCTGGCAACAAACTGACACCCTTTTTTTACTAGGAGTCATGTTTGCATAGACCACAATACCTGCAGTTGTAATGCAAAAAAAACATAACTCTATTAATGATTTCGATTTAAAGCTTTCGTAACTGCAGGGATTCATCTTCTCGGTTCTTTCGGTAAAGTCACGTAGAAGGGAAATAATAAAATAATACAAATTTAACATAAAATACAATTCTCACGACGGCTGCTTGCGAGGACGGCTGCTTGCATTGTGGCCGAAACGTCGTGAGAATTATTTTATAATGTTTTATTTTATGATTTTATTATTTCCCTTCTACGTGACTTTACCGAAAGAACCAAGAAGATGAATCCTGCAGTCACGAAAGCTTTAAATCGGAATTTAATTATGTTTTAGTTGTATTATTTTATCATGTGTAATGTTTATTATTTTATTATTTCCCTTCTACGTGATGACTTTACCGAAAGAACCAAGAAGATGAATCCCTGCAGTCACGAAAGAAGCTTTCAATCGAAAATGCAACCGGTATCCTCCATCAGGCGACAGCCGCAGAGTTGATGGGTTCAATCCTCCTTGCTGTGTCCTCTGTGCATCGTCGTCATCGTCGTCCCACCCCCCCAGTTCGTCCGGAGATCGTGAAGAGCGCTCACCTGGCCAAGGTGCGTCGCTGGGAGACGGCACGACCAACGCCACGCTGCTGTGCC
>WFAB01003241.1:2500-19255 GCA_018977245.1 Lethenteron camtschaticum | reverse complement strand
CGTCTCCCGGCCAAACCACCATTTGGCGGAGCCAGGAGACTGAATCTTTACCCTCGGGGGATACTCCAGAAATGGCAAAAAGCCACTGAGGGTGGCCACGTGGAATGTTCGAACGCTCACTGCGGAGGAGAGGCTGCCACTCCTCTGTCGGGAGCTGGACCGGTACCGCCTGGATGTCTGTGGTATTCAGGAGGTCCGGTGGACCGGCTCTGGCTCCTGCCACCATGAGGGGTGGACAGTCCTCTACTCGGGGCAGGAGACTTCCAAACAACAGGGAGTGGCTCTTCTTCTCAACAAAAGAATGAAGGGGGCGTGGGAGCGTGGCGGTGAGGTGTGGGAAGCTGTAAGCCCCAGGCTACTTTGGGCTCGCCTTCCCATCAACCGGAGGCGAGGAGTGGTGGTCGTGGTTACTTATGCCCCCATTGAAGACGAACATCCGTGGAGGGATGCAGGCAAAGCCGATGAGTCAGATGCCTTCTATGACCTCCTGTCACAGGTGCTAGATAAAGTGGCCCTCGGGATAGAGTTATCTTGTTGGGTGACTTCAATGCCCGAGTTGGTCATGATGCTGGCACCTGGTCTGGAGTGATTGGAAGGCATGGGCCAGATCAGCTCAATAACAACGGTAGGAGGCTGCTAGATTTTTGTGCAGCCCATGGGCTTGTAATTACCAACACGCTGTTCCGGCATCGGCGCATCCACACAACATCATGGATGCATGCCGGGTCCAAGCTAGAACATCTGCTGGACTACATAGTGACGGACCAGCGAATGCGAGCCCATGTCTTGACACCAGGACCTACCGTGGAGCTGATCTGCCCTCTGACCATCGACTAGTCATCTGTAAGATGCGCCTGCCATTCTTCCACTCCGGTGGTGGGTGTACACCCAGGATCCCATTCCAACCAAAGTGGCCTGGTCTCAGTTAGCTGATGAAAGTTGCAAGCGAGAATTTCATCATCGCTAGCGGCTCGGGTTGGTATCGTCCCCCACTCCCTGATGTCGAGGGTAAATGGGCGAGGTTTAGGACTGTGACTCATGCAGCTGCAATGGCTGCTTTGGGTACGCGTCCAGACCTCCCCAGAAACCCTGGCTGACAGAGGAGGTGTTCAGGTTAATTGAGAAAAAGCGACAGGGCCACTTCATCGGCTACAGCATCCCACGTCAGAGAATGAGGAGGTTTACCGCAGCCTTCGCTCGGAGGTTCGGAGAGCCGTAAGGCGCTGCATGGATGGGTGGTGGTCGCGGGTTGCTGAGGAGATGGAATCTGCCTCAGTGGCCCGCGATCACAAATCACTATTTAACTCCATCAAAAAAGTAACCTGCAGCGCCACACCTATTACCATCATTAGAGGAAAAAACGGTGATCCAATCTCCGACCCCCAGGAACAGGTTTGCAGATTTGCTGAGCATTTCTGTGAGGTCCTGGGGGAGGGAAATTCTCTCAGCCAGGAAAACATCGTGGCACAAAGTGGGGATAACCCTGCTGAGGCTGCGGTGCCTCAAATATTGGAAGAAGTCACTCCCTCACCATTGGAACCTCATTTGCCAGTAATAAATATGATAATTGTTTTTTTACCCTTCTATCTGGCAACAAAACTTTCGGCGTCATCTGGTCCAACACCATGTGAGACTAGGCTCTAAGGAAAGCTGTCTCGGGTGTGGACCAATCAACTTCAAGGACAGTGCATACATTATCAGAGTTGTGTTTTTGTTTGCATTATGACTGCAGGTATTGTGGTCTATGTAAACATGACTCCTTGTAAAAAAGGAGTCAGTTTTGTTGCCAGATAAAAGGGTAAAAAACAATTATCATATTTTGCTACTGGCAAATGAGGTTCCAATGGTGTAAATGCTTTACCCCGAGCTCTCATACTCTGATGGTGCATTGTCTTTGAGTTGTACGCCTTTTGGCATCATCTGGTTCAACCCATGTGAGACTAGGCTCTAAGGAAAGCTGTTTCGGGTGTGTACCAATCACCTTCAAGGACGGCACATACATTATCAGAGTTGTGTTTTTGTTTGCATTATGACTGCAGGTATTGTGGTCAATGCAAACATGACTCCTTGTAAAAAAAGGAGTCAGTTTTGTTGCCAGATAGAAGGGTAAAAAAACAATAATCAAGTCACCCCTGCGAGTGGCTGGCTGAGGTGCCATCTGTTGAGGAAGTCCTGAAGACCAGGAAAGGCACCGGGCAGAGATGATCTGCCTCAGTGTCCCACGATCACAAATCACTCTTTAACTCTGGCAGAGAGACAAAGGCGGCCGGGCGTGGTGCTGGCCACCCACCCCCTCTGTGTGCGTGCCACAGCGCCGGCAGCCTTCATAGGCGCTGAAACTTAAACACACGCGACTAACAGCACTTGCCCCGACGCTCTGTTGAGGCTACACGGGGACCTTTGCCTCGGTATGAACCGTTGAAGTGTCACTGGCTAAGATCTCAGTCACGCATGGCACACAGCTTCTAACCACCACCACCACCCCCACACACACACACAACGCACAAAGATCCCCCGTGTAGCCTCAACACACCGGATGGGCAAGTGCTCTTAGTCGCGAGCGGCAGCAGCGGCGCCTATGAAGGCGACAACAACAACAACCGCCATTCGCCACTAAGTGGCGGTGACGTCACCACGACGCTTGTGCCAGGCCAAGTGCACCTCGAGGCTACCACGTGAAGTGTCGAACGCCCGCTGGCAGGAGGTCACGGGGCAGACCCAGCAGGTGCCACGGGTCGACTGACCGAGATGACCGAGATGACTGGCTGATGCACCACCTGTGCCCCCTACTGTGACAACTTGCTGTGCTTTAGCCACCCGGCGCTCCGCTCGTTGTTGTGAGCGTCGCTCCTCCGCCCTCCGTTGTTGTTGGAGGGCGACTGCCTCCAACTGCCCAGTAGCGTCCTTCACGAGCCTCCTCCACAGAGGCCGATCTTGACACCGCTGGTACCGGTCATCGGCTCACGCACAGAGGGGGGGTGGGTGGCCGACACCACCACGCCCGGCCGCCTTTGTCTTTCTCTCCAAGTCGCCACGTCTTTTACCGCACGCACCGCACCGGGACGCCCCATTTAAGGCCGAGTCGACATAGGGGAGGCCCAGGACCGCCGCTGCCGGTCCGCGAGTCGAGATCATCGCAGCGCTAACCGCTGCCCCACCGCTCCCCCGCGTGCAAAGACAAAGGTCCCCCGTGTAGCCCCGAACACACTGTCGGGGCAAGTGCTGTTAGCGAGCACCTGCTAAAGCTACCGGCACTACAGGAGATGTTCGCTACGCACCGCGCCACGTAACTCATTTGAGGCTGAGTCGACCTAGGGCGAGGCCCAGGACCGGTCCGGTTCATTCGTCACCGGTGGCGTTGGCCGTGAGCGAGAGTCGAACTCGGGTTCTCTCGAAACGCAGCGGGCCGTCTGGAACGTTCTTCCCGACGGTATGATGAAGCCGCTGGGCGCTGGGCCACCGTTTTAAATCATCGTCGTCATCGTCGTCCACATTGACAAACTCATTGTCTCTACGGCTGTTTACTGGTTGTTGTTGTTGTTGTTGTTAAGTTCGTTGTCATTCCAACCTCGCACCGACGAAGAACGCGGACGGCTACGTACGGTACGAAAGAAGTTCAGCATACACACGCGTGCATACGAGTATGGGTCTCTGTGGGTCTCTGTGGGTCTCTGTGGGTCTATACGAGTCTTGTGGTCTCTGTGGGTCTCTGTGGGTCTATACGAGTCTCTGTGGGTCTCTGTGGGTCTCTGTGGGTCTATACGGTCTTGTGGGTCTCTGTGGGTCTATACGAGTCTCTGTGGGTCTCTGTGGGTCTATACGAGTCTCTGTGGGTCTCTGTGGGTCTATACGAGTCTCTGTGGGTCTCTGTGGGTCTATACGAGTCTCTGTGGGTCTCTGTGGGTCTCTGTGGGTCTATACGGGTCTCTGTGGGTCTCTGTGGGTCTATACGAGTCTCTGTGGGTCTCTGTGGGTCTCTGTGGGTCTATACGAGTCTCTGTGGGTCTCTGTGGGTCTCTGTGGGTCTATACGGGTCTCTGTGGGTCTCTGTGGGTCTATACGAGTCTCTGTGGGTCTCTGTGGGTCTATACGAGTCTCTGTGGGTCTCTGTGGGTCTATACGAGTCTCTGTGGGTCTCTGTGGGTCTATACGAGTCTCTGTGGGTCTCTGTGGGTCTATACGAGTCTCTGTGGGTCTCTGTGGGTCTCTGTGGGTCTATACGAGTCTCTGTGGGTCTCTGTGGGTCTCTGTGGGTCTATACGAGTCTCTGTGGGTCTCTGTGGGTCTATACGAGTCTCTGTGGGTCTCTGTGGTCTCTGTGGTCTATACGAGTCTCTGTGGTCTCTGTGGGTCTCTGTGGGTCTATACGGTCTCTGTGGGTCTCTGTGGGTCTATACGAGTCTCTGTGGTCTTGGGTCTATAAGTCTCTGTGGGTCTCTGTGGGTCTATACGAGTCTCTGTGGGTCTCTGTGGGTCTATCGGTCTCTGTGGGTCTCTGTGGGTCTCTGTGGGTCTATACGGGTCTCTGTCTGTTCTGTGGGTCTCTGTGGGTCTATACGAGTCTCTGTGGGTCTCTGTGGGTCTCTGTGGGTCTATACGGTCTCTGTGGTCTCTGTGGTCTCTGTGGGTCTATACGGAGTCTCTGTGGGGTCTCTGTGGGTCTATACGAGTCTCTGTGGGTCTCTGTGGGTCTATACGAGTCTCTGTGGGTCTCTGTGGGTCTATACGAGTCTCTGTGGGTCTCTGTGGGTCTATACGAGTCTCTGTGGGTCTCTGTGGGTCTATACGAGTCTCTGTGGGTCTCTGTGGGTCTCTGTGGGTCTATACGAGTCTCTGTGGGTCTCTGTGGGTCTATACGAGTCTCTGTGGGTCTCTGTGGGTCTCTGTGGGTCTATACGAGTCTCTGTGGGTCTCTGTGGGTCTCTGTGGGTCTATACGAGTCTCTGTCTGTGGGTCTCTGTGGGTCTATACGAGTCTCTGTGGGTCTCTGTGGGTCTCTGTGGGTCTATACGAGTCTCTGTGGTCTCTGTGGGTCTCTGTGGGTCTATACGAGTCTCTGTGGTCTCTGTGGGTCTCTGTGGGTCTATACGAGTCTCTGTGGGTCTCTGTGGGTCTCTGTGGGTCTATACGAGTCTCTGTGGTCTCTGTGGGTCTCTGTGGGTCTATACGAGTCTCTGTGGGTCTCTGTGGGTCTCTGTGGGTCTATACGAGTCTCTGTGGGTCTCTGTGGGTCTATACGAGTCTCTGTGGGTCTCTGTGGGTCTCTGTGGGTCTATACGAGTCTCTGTGGGTCTCTGTGGGTCTATACGAGTCTCTGTGGGTCTCTGTGGGTCTCTGTGGTCTATACGAGTCTCTGTGGGTCTCTGTGGGTCTATACGAGTCTCTGTGGGTCTCTGTGGGTCTCTGTGGGTCTATACGAGTCTCTGTGGGTCTCTGTGGGTCTCTGTGGGTCTATACGAGTCTCTGTGGGTCTCTGTGGGTCTCTGTGGGTCTATACGAGTCTCTGTGGGTCTCTGTGGGTCTCTGTGGGTCTATACGAGTCTCTGTGGGTCTCTGTGGGTCTCTGTGGGTCTATACGAGTCTCTGTGGGTCTCTGTGGGTCTCTGTGGGTCTCTGTGGGTCTATACGAGTCTCTGTGGTCTCTGTGGGTCTCTGTGGGTCTATACGAGTCTCTGTGGGTCTCTGTGGGTCTCTGTGGGTCTATACGAGTCTCTGTGGGTCTCTGTGGGTCTCTGTGGGTCTATATGAGTCTCTGTGGGTCTCTGTGGGTCTATACGAGTCTCTGTGGGTCTCTGTGGGTCTCTGTGGGTCTATACGAGTCTCTGTGGGTCTCTGTGGGTCTCTGTGGGTCTATACGAGTCTCTGTGGGTCTCTGTGGGTCTCTGTGGGTCTATACGAGTCTCTGTGGGTCTCTGTGGGTCTCTGTGGGTCTATACGAGTCTCTGTGAGTCTCTGTGGGTCTCTGTGGGTCTATACGAGTCTCTGTGGGTCTCTGTGGGTCTCTGTGGGTCTATACGAGTCTCTGTGGGTCTCTGTGGGGTCTCTGTGGGTCTATACGAGTCTCTGTGGGTCTCTTTGGATCTCTGTGGGTCTCTATGGTTCTATATGAGTCTTTGGATCTCTGAGGGCCTCTGTGGGTCTATACGAGTATCTGTGAGTCTCTGTGGGTCGCTGTGGGTCTATACGAGTCTCTGTGGGTCTCTGTGGGTCTCTGTGGGTCTATACGAGTCTCTGTGGGTCTCTGTGGGTCTCTGTGGGTCTATACGAGTCTCTATGGGTCTCTGTGGGTCTCTGTGGGTCTATACGAGTCTCTGTGGGTCTCTGTGGGTCTCTGTGGGTCTATACGAGTCTCTGTGGGTCTCTGTGGGTCTCTGTGGGTCTATACGAGTCTCTGTGGGTCTCTGTGGGTCTCTGTGGGTCTATACAAGTCTCTGTGGGTCTCTGTGGGTCTCTGTGGGTCTATACGAGTCTCTGTGGGTCTCTGTGGGTCTATACGAGTCTCTGTGGGTCTCTGTGGGTCTCTGTGGGTCTATACGAGTCTCTATGGGTCTCTGTGGGTCTCTGTGGGTCTATACGAGTCTCTGTGGGTCTCTGTGGGTCTCTGTGGGTCTATACGAGTCTCTGTGGGTCTCTGTGGGTCTCTGTGGGTCTATACGAGTATCTGTGAGTCTCTGTGGGTCTCTGTGGGTCTATACAAGTCTCTGTCGGTCTCTGTGGGTCTCTGTGGGTCTATACGAGTCTCTGTGGGTCTCTGTGGGTCTCTGTGGGTCTATACGAGTCTCTGTTGGTCTCTTTGGATATCTGTGGGTCTCTGTGGGTCTATACGAGTCTCTGTGGGTCTCTTTGGATCTCTGTGGGTCTCTATGGTTCTATATGAGTTTTTGGATCTCTGAGGGCCTCTGTGGGTCTATACGAGTATCTGTGAGTCTCTGTGGATCTCTGTGGGTCTATACGAGTCTCTGTGGGTCTCTGTGGGTCTCTTTGGATCTCTGTGGGTCTCTATGGTTCTATGAGTCTTTGGATCTCTGTGGGTCTCTATGGGTCTCTATGGGTCTCTGTGGGTCTCTGTGGGTCTCTATGGTTATATGAGTCTCTGGATCTCTGTGGGTCTCTGTGGGTCCCTTTGGATATCTGTGGGTCTCTATGGTTATATGAGTCTTTGGATCTTTGTGGGTCTCTATGGGTCTCTGTGGGTCTCTGTGGGTCTCTGTGGGTCTCTGTGGGTCTATACGAGTCTCTGTGGGTCTCTGTGGGTCTCTTTGGATCTCTGTGGGTCTCTATGGTTCTATGAGTCTTTGGATCTCTGTGGGTCTCTATGGGTCTCTATGGGTCTCTGTGGGTCTCTGTGGGTCTCTATGGTTATATGAGTCTCTGGATCTCTGTGGGTCTCTGTGGGTCCCTTTGGATATCTGTGGGTCTCTATGGTTATATGAGTCTTTGGATCTTTGTGGGTCTCTATGGGTCTCTATGGTTCTATATGACTCTTTGGATCTCTGTGGGTCTCTATGGGTCTATATGAGTCTTTGGATCTCTGTGGGTCTCTGTGGGACTCTATGGTTCTATATGAGTCTTTGGATCTCTGTGGGTCTCTATGGTTCTATATGAGTCTCTGGATCTCTATGGGTCTCTATGGGTCTATATGAGTCTCTGGATCTCTGTGGGTCTCTATGGTTCTATATGAGTCTTTGGATCTCTGTGGGTCTCTATGGCTCTCTATGCGTCTATATGAGTCTCTGGATCTCGATGTTAGGAAGCTATTGGGAGCTAAGCTGACTTTTAAATCATCATCATCATCTAGATTACCAAACTCATTACTTTAGAACTGCTGCTCGAGACACACAGAGACACAGACACACACAGAGACACACACAGACAGACACAGCGACACACACACAGACACACACACAGACACACACAGAGACACACACACAGAGACACACACATAGACACACACATACACACACACACAGACACACAGAGACACAGACACACACAAAGACACACACAGACAGACACAGCGACACACACACAGACACACACAGAGACACACAGAGACACACACACAGAGACACACACACACACACACAGACACACACAGACACACACAGAGACACACATAGACACACACAGAGACACACACACACAGAGACACACACAGACACACACACACAGAGACACACAGACACACACACACAGAGACACACACACAGACACACACACAGACACACACACACAGACACACACACACACAGAGACACACACACAGAGACACACACAGACACATACCAACACACACCAACAGACACACACAGACACACACACACCGACACACACCAACAGACACAGACAGACACACAGAGAGCCAAAAATAACCACACAGTGGATCTGGCATTGGCCAAATCACCCAGATTGAATCAGAACAAAGACAAAGAACCCCCGTGTAGCCTCAACAGCCTGTTGGGGCAAGTGCTGTTCGCGAGCACCTATGAAGGCCGGCACGGCACACGAGGGGGTGGGTGGCCAGCACCACGCCCGGCCGCCTTTGTCTCCCCAGTGGCGATGTTTACACATCGCTGCACCAGGTACTCATTTGAGGCTGAGCCGACCTAGGGGAGGCCCAGGACCGGTTCAGAGAATCGTCACCGGTGTTGGCCGTGAGCGGGAATGGAACTCGAGTCGCCGGGTTCGTAGCGCAGCGTAGCGCTAACCGCAGCGCCACCGCTCCCCGGATGTAATCTCACACACACACAGACAGCAGTAGGAGCAGAAGTAAAATATCATCTTGGCATTCACTGCCCCCTGGTGGCAAGCTGTGGGGAGCGATGGCAACTGAGAGATCGTGACCCACATTCACAACTCGTTACTCGTACACAGAAAATAAAAATAAGAATTTAAAAAAATAGAAATAACTTAATTAAATCACGACGTTTCGGACACAACAACTGAAGCTGGTGTTGCTTCCGAAATGTCGTGATTTCATTTAGTTATTTCTATTTTATATATTTTGTATTTTTTTCATTTTCACCTACGTGACTTTACCGAAAGAATCAAAGAGTATGGATCCTTGCAGTCACGAAAACCTCAAATCTAGAATATTTTTTCAACGGTTTTAGACTCATATACGAATCACACAGAGACCCATAGACTCATCACACAGAGACCCACAGACTCACCACACAGAGACCCACAGACTCATCACACAGAGACCCACAGACTCACCACACAGAAACCCACAGACTCATCACACAGAGACCCACAGACTCATCACACAGAGACCCACAGACTCATCACACAAAGACTCATAGACTCATCACACAGATACCCACAGACTCATCATACAGAGACCCACAGACTCATCACACAGAGACCCACAGACTCGCCACACAGAGACCCACAGACTCACCACACAAAGACTCATAGACTCATCACACAGAGACCCATAGACTCATCACACAGAGACCCACAGACTCACCACACAGAGACCCACAGACTCACCACACAGAGACCCACAGACTCATCACACAGAGACCCACAGACTCACCACACAGAGACCCATAGACTCACCACACAGAGACCCATAGACTCATCACACAGAGACCCATAGACTCATCACACAGAGACCCACAGACTCATCATGCAGAGACCCACAGACTCATCACACACAGACCCACAGACTCACCACACAGAGACCCACAGACTCATCGCATAGAGACTCATAGACTCACCATTGGAACCTCATTTGCCAGTAAAACATGTGATAATAGTTTTTTTGCCCTTCTATCTGGCAACAAAACTGACACCTTTTTTTACGAGGAGTCATGTTTGCATAGACCACAATACCTGCAGTCATAATGCAAACAAAAAACACAACTCTGATAATGTATGTGCACTGTCCTTGAAATTGATTGGTCCACACCCGAGACAGCTTTCTTTGGAGCCTAGTCTCACATGGGTTGGACCAGATGACGCCAAAAGGCGCACAACTCAAAGACAACGCACCGTCAGAGTATGAGAGCTCGGGGTGAAGCATTTACACCATTGGAACCTCATTTGCCAGTAGCAAAATATGATAATTGTTTTTTTACCCTTCTATCTGGCAACAAAACTGACACCTTTTTTATACCAATTATCATATTTTTTAGTGGCAAATGAGGTTCCAATGGGTTTAAACTTAACTTCCCTTGTGTTTGTCGCGGTCAAATCTTCTAATCAAAAGTTAATCGACTTCTTGTTGTCAAATCAATTCCAACTTTTGAGCACGCACTCAGATCCGGTGACGATGCACGCCCGTGTGAAAATCGGCGTCAATTCATCAATGATTCGCCTCATTTCAAGCAATTACAATGTTAGTACGGACGGCTTATCGATTGTATATTTTTAAATCCTTTATATTAAGTTCACTTGCTTGCTTGCGCGCTTACGACCGTGCAAATCTTTCGGTCGTTTTTTAACCCACTTCCCGTGATCCAATCGAGCTGACATTTTGCACACAGACTCGTTGTGCGTGACAATCAATTTTCGTGAAAAAATGTTTTCCAAAATGTTACACTTTTTAGGAAAAAATAAATTATATTTAATTACCAATTGCTTAATGGTGGCAGGCAATCATCTGACCCATAGGTGGCAGCCATCTCAAGCCAGAGGACGAGAGGACTCTAGCCGCCACGCATATAAAGGATTTATAGTGAAAAACTTTGTTTTTACGGGTTAATTTTTACATCATCATTAGATCTCCTTTGCCAGAACCAAAATATAATAATAGGGGTTTTTCCCTATTTTTTCTGGAAACAAAACTGAAACCTTTATTCCACAAGGAATCATCTGTGTGCATTGACCACAGCAATACTTGTGGTCAAAATGCAAACAGAAAACACAAACTCTGATGCATTGTCTCGGACAACGCATCTATTATCGGATTGTGCTTTCTGTTTTCATTTTGACCGCAAGTATTGTGGTGGTTAATGCACACACGTGATTCCTCGTGAAAAAAAGGTTTCAGTTTTGTCGCCAGAAAAAGGGGGGAACCCCCCATTACTCTGGTTCTTTCGGTAAAGTCACGTAGATGAAAAATAAAAATAATGATAAAAAAATGTGATAAAATTTTTATTTTTTCAAAAAAGAAAAATAATAATAAAAAATATTTTTCATCTTCGTGACTTTACTGAAAGAACCAAGAAGATTATTGAGTTTATTTATTGTAACCGATGTGTAAGCCCCCCCCCCCCCGCCCACTTTATTTTTCAACAAATAAAAATTTGATGACATTTTTATTTTATTTTTTTCAAAAAAGAAACATATTTTTTTAATTCGATTACATTTTTATTTTATTTTTTTCAAAAAATAAAAATAAAAATAAAAATTTGATTAAATTTTTATTGTTTATTTTTCAAAAAGAAAAATATTTTAAAAAATTCGATTACATTTTTATTTCATTTTTTTCAAAAAAGAAAAATATTAATAAAAATTTGATTACATTTTTATTTTTTATTTTTCATCTTCGTGACTTTACCGAAAGAACCAAGATTATTGAGTTTATTTATTGTAACCGATGTGTAAGCCCCCCCCCCCCCGCCCACTTTATTTTTCAACAAATAAAAATTTGATGACATTTTTATTTTATTTTTTTCAAAAAAGAAACATATTTTTTTAAATTCGATTAAATTTTATTTTATTTTTTTCAAAAAAGAAAAATAAAAATAAAAATTTGATTAAATTTTTATTTTTTATTTTTCAAAAAAGAAAAATATTTTAAAAAATTCGATTACATTTTTATTTCATTTTTTTCAAAAAAGAAAATATTAATAAAAATTTGATTACATTTTTATTTTTTATTTTTCATCTTCGTGACTTTACCGAAAGAACCAAGAAGATTATTGAGTTTATTTATTGTAACCGAGGTGTAAGCCCCCCCCCCCCCGCCCACTTTATTTTTCAACAAATAAAAATTTGATGACATTTTTATTTTATTTTTTTCAAAAAAGAAACATATTTTTTTTAAATTCGATTAAATTTTTATTTTATTTTTTTCAAAAAAGAAAAATATTAATGAGAATTTGATTTAATTTTTATTTTTTATTTTTCAAAAAAGAAAAATATTTGAAAAATTCGATTACATTTTCATTTAATTTTTTTTCAAAAAAGAAAAATATTAATACAAATTTGATAAAAATTTTATTTTTTATTTTTCATCTTCGAACCAAGAAAATTATTGAGTGTATTTATTGTAACCGAGGTACCCCCCCCCCCCCCCACTCAGCTGCCGTGTAGCTCTCGTTCAGAATCGACCGCACGGACATCGCCAGTGACGGCTGCTCAACCAACCAGGGGGCGGCTTCTCGTCACCGTCACGTGGACAATCACAGCAGACACAGAATCTGCACGCGCGATTCTACAGACTCACAGAGACCCACAGAGACCCATAGACACCCATAGAGACCCATCTCCATAGAGACCCATAGAGACCCACAGAGACACATACTCATAGAGACCCATAGAGATCCATCTCCATAGAGACCCACAGAGACACACAGAGATCCACAGAGACCCATACTCATAGACCCATCCCCATAGAGACCCATAGAGACCCATCCCCATAGAGACCCATAGAGACCCATACTCACAGAGACCCATAGAGACCCATAGAGACCCATCGTCACATAGAGACCAACAGAGACCCACAGAGACCCATAGAGACCCATCCCCATAGAGACCCACAGAGACCCATCGACCCATAGAGACCCATACTCATAGAGACCCACAGAAACCCATAGAGACCCATCGTCACATAGAGACCAACAGAGACCCACAGAGACCCATAGAGACCCATACTCACAGAGACCCATAGAGACCCATACTCATAGAGACCCATAGAGACCCATACTCACAGAGACCCATAGAGACCCATAATCACAGAGACCCATAGAGACCCATACTCATAGAGACCCATAGAGACCCATACTCACAGAGACCCATAGAGACCCATACTCATAGAGACTCATAGAGACCCATAATCATAGAGACCCATAGAGACCCATACTCACAGAGACCCATAGAGACCCATAGAGACCCATAGAGACCCATACTCACAGAGACCCATAGAGACCCATACTCACAGAGACCCATAGAGACCCATATTCACGGAGACCCATAGAGACCCATACTCACAGAGACCCACAGAGACCCATAGAGACCCATACTCATAGAGACCCACAGAGACCCATACTCATAGAGACCCATAGAGACCCATACTCACAGAGACCCATAGAGACCCATACTCATAGAGACCCATAGAGACCCAAACTCATAGAGACCCACAGAGACCCATACTCATAGAGACCCATACTCATAGAGACCCATACTCATAGAGACCCATAGAGACCCATCCCCATAGAGACCCATAGAGACCCATAGAGACCCATACCCATAGAGACTCATACTCATAGAGACCCATAGAGACCCATCCCCATAGAGACCCACAGAGACCCATCGACCCATAGAGACCCATACTCATAGAGACCCATAGAGACCCACAGAGACCCATCGACCCATAGAGACCCATACTCATAGAGACCCAAAGAAACCCATAGAGACCCATCGTCACATAGAGACCAACAGAGACCCACAGAGACCCATAAAGACCCATACTCACAGAGACCTACAGAGACCCACAGAAACCCATAAAGACCCATCGTCACATAGAGACCAACAGAGACCCACAGAGACCCATAAAAACCCATACTCACATAGAACCATACTCACAGAGACCCACAGAGACCCATAGAGACCCATCGTCACATAGAGACCAACAGAGACCCACATAGACCCATGAAGACCCATACTCACAGAGACCCATACTCACAGAGACCCACATAGACCCATGAAGACCCATACTCACAGAGACCCATACTCACAGAGACCCACAGAGACCCATAGAGACCCATACTCATAGAGACCCATAGAGACCCAAACTCATAGAGACCCACAGAGACCCACACTCATAGAGACCCATACTCATAGAGACCCATACTCATAGAGACCCATAGAGACCCATCCCCATAGAGACCCATAGAGACCCATAGAGACCCATACCCATAGAGACTCATAGAGACCCATACTCATAGAGACCCATAGAGACCCATCCCCATAGAGACCCATAGAGACCCATACTCACAGAGACCCATAGAGACCCATAGAGACCCATCGTCACATAGAGACCAACAGAGACCCACAGAGACCCATAGAGACCCATCCCCATAGAGACCCACAGAGACCCATCGACCCATAGAGACCCATACTCATAGAGACCCACAGAAACCCATAGAGACCCATCGTCACATAGAGACCAACAGAGACCCACAGAGACCCATAGAGACCCATACTCACAGAGACCCATAGAGACCCATACTCATAGAGACCCATAGAGACCCATACTCACAGAGACCCATAGAGACCCATAATCACAGAGACCCATAGAGACCCATACTCATAGAGACCCATAGAGACCCATACTCACAGAGACCCATAGAGACCCATACTCATAGAGACTCATAGAGACCCATAATCATAGAGACCCATAGAGACCCATACTCACAGAGACCCATAGAGACCCATAGAGACCCATAGAGACCCATACTCACAGAGACCCATAGAGACCCATACTCACAGAGACCCATAGAGACCCATATTCACGGAGACCCATAGAGACCCATACTCACAGAGACCCACAGAGACCCATAGAGACCCATACTCATAGAGACCCACAGAGACCCATACTCATAGAGACCCATAGAGACCCATACTCACAGAGACCCATAGAGACCCATACTCATAGAGACCCATAGAGACCCAAACTCATAGAGACCCACAGAGACCCATACTCATAGAGACCCATACTCATAGAGACCCATACTCATAGAGACCCATAGAGACCCATCCCCATAGAGACCCATAGAGACCCATAGAGACCCATACCCATAGAGACTCATAGAGACCCATACTCATAGAGACCCATAGAGACCCATCCCCATAGAGACCCACAGAGACCCATCGACCCATAGAGACCCATACTCATAGAGACCCATAGAGACCCACAGAGACCCATCGACCCATAGAGACCCATACTCATAGAGACCCAAAGAAACCCATAGAGACCCATCGTCACATAGAGACCAACAGAGACCCACAGAGACCCATAAAGACCCATACTCACAGAGACCTACAGAGACCCACAGAAACCCATAAAGACCCATCGTCACATAGAGACCAACAGAGACCCACAGAGACCCATAAAAACCCATACTCACATAGAACCATACTCACAGAGACCCACAGAGACCCATAGAGACCCATCGTCACATAGAGACCAACAGAGACCCACATAGACCCATGAAGACCCATACTCACAGAGACCCATACTCACAGAGACCCACATAGACCCATGAAGACCCATACTCACAGAGACCCATACTCACAGAGACCCACAGAGACCCATAGAGACCCATACTCATAGAGACCCATAGAGACCCAAACTCATAGAGACCCACAGAGACCCACACTCATAGAGACCCATACTCATAGAGACCCATACTCATAGAGACCCATAGAGACCCATCCCCATAGAGACCCATAGAGACCCATAGAGACCCATACCCATAGAGACTCATAGAGACCCATACTCATAGAGACCCATAGAGACCCATCCCCATAGAGACCCACAGAGACCCATCGACCCATAGAGACCCATACTCATAGAGACCCATAGAGACCCACAGAGACCCATCGACCCATAGAGACCCATACTCATAGAGACCCAAAGAAACCCATAGAGACCCATCGTCACATAGAGACCAACAGAGACCCACAGAGACCCATAAAGACCCATACTCACAGAGACCTACAGAGACCCACAGAAACCCATAAAGACCCATCGTCACATAGAGACCAACAGAGACCCACAGAGACCCATAAAAACCCATACTCACATAGAACCATACTCACAGAGACCCACAGAGACCCATAGAGACCCATCGTCACATAGAGACCAACAGAGACCCACATAGACCCATGAAGACCCATACTCACAGAGACCCATACTCACAGAGACCCACAGAGACCGATAGAGACCCATAGAGACCCATCGTCCCATAGAGACCAACAGAGACCCACAGAGACCCACAGAGACCCATACTCACAGAGACCCATACTCACAGAGACGCACAGAGACCCATAGAGACCCATACTCACAGAGACCCACAGAGACCCACAGAGACTCATACTCACAGAGACCCATACACAAAGAGACCCACAGAGACCCATAGAGACCCATACTCACAGAGACCCACAGAGACCCACAGAGACTCATACTCACAGAGACCCATACACAAAGAGACCCACAGAGACCCATACTCACAGAGACCCATACTCACAGAGACCCACAGAGACCCATAGAGACCCATACTCACAGAGACCCATGGGGAGCCACAGAGATCCAGAGACTCATATAGAACCATAGAGACCCTAGAAGATCTACAGGCGTCGTCAGGATCGGGATCAAACCCACGACCTCCTGTGCATCAGGCGAGGTAGTCAACATATCATATCCACCGTGATGATGATGATGAGAGAGAGACACTCAGACTCCACATCTACAGCAGCAGGTTTCAAGGGTAGGGTTCTAACCCACGACCTCCTGTATGCCAGGCGAGGTAGTCAACATCTCACTCACTGAGACATTGTCAGGGTCGGGATCGAACCCAC
>WFAB01003240.1:0-19260 GCA_018977245.1 Lethenteron camtschaticum | reverse complement strand
GCATTGTTGCCTTGCCGTACCGAGCTGTGCTGACTGCCTTTGCTCCATCAGACCAATTCTGCAGAGGAAGCGTCGAAGGAAGCGTCAGCTGCAGACAGATAATAGGAATATCCACACCAGTATCGAGGCACAGAAGAATGCATATATACAGTCACACGTGACTTACACGTCTATACTTATTCGTATATTCATGATGTAGTAAAAACGTTTCTCAAATTCATCACACGGGCTGTGATGGCACACAATGAGAGGGCAAGTGGTCATTAAAAATGAATGTTAACCAAAAACTCCGAGCACACAATTTCGGCTGTCTGGCTACAAAAGGAATATGTATAAAAGCTAAATTCAGGAAGTCGTGGGTTCGATCCCGACCCTGATGCCTGCTGCTGCTGTATATTTGGAGTTTGCGTGTCTCTCTCTCTCTCTCTCCGTGGTGAGATGTTAACTACCTCAACTGGTATACAGGAAGTCGTGGGTTCGATCCCGACCCTGACGCCTGCTGCTGCTGTATATTTGGAGTTTGCGTGTCTCTCTCTCTCCGTGGTGAGATGTTAACTACCTCACCTGGTATACAGGAAGTCGTGGGTTCGATCCCGACCCTGACGCCTGCTGCTGTATATTTGGAGTTTGCGTGTCTCTCTCTCTCTGTGGTGAGATGTTAACTACCTCGCCTGGTATACAGGAAGTTGTGGGTTCGATCCCAACCCTGACGCCTGCATATTTGGAGTTTGCGTGCTCTCTCTCTGTGGTCGCGTGGATTTTCCTCCGAATCTCCCGGGTTTCCCCTCCACATTTAGAGTCAACATCAGCACGCGTTCAGCGTCTTTGACCGATACACATTTCCACACGTATTCTTGGTTCTTTCGGTAAAGTCACGTAGATAGACAATAACAACAGATAACATCAAATAAATGCCACTTGATCGAAACGTCGTGGGGTTTTTTTATTTATTTACAATTTTGTTTACTTTTAGTAATTTTATTATGTTATTTTTACTAAATTTTCTATCTCCGTGACTTCACCAAAAGAACCAAGAATATGAATTGCTGCAGTTACGAAAGTTTTAAGTCAAAACATTGACACACGCGTTGACAAACCCACCTTGTTGTTGTTGTGGGCAGGTAGCTTCTGTAAACAAGAGCGGTACAGCAGCTCAGGCGGGCTTGGGCTGTAAAAAAACGAAAAAAAACTGCGTTAATATCTACAATAAACCAAAGTGACAAAGTAGCGAGCCGCGTGAAGACAAATTAAACTTAAGGGAGGGAATTAAAGCAAACGCGACCAGGCGAGGGCAGGAGGCAAGGCCCCGCGTGTCTAGGCCCCGCGTTGTAAAGTTCCAACTTGGACATCGATTCACAAGCTGCTGCTGCTCTAGTGGCATCCCTACGAGAGAGAGAGCGAGGCTCTAGCTTGGTAAACAACAACAACCACAACAACAACCACCACAACAACAACCACAACGATGAGAATTTCTCACCTCGGATTTCACTGCACGCGTGAAGCTGCAGCTTGTGACGTCACGCGGCAGCAGGTGACATGACGTCACTTGTGGTACAAGCAACAGCCCCTCCCACAACGAGTGGCGACTCTAAGTGACGTCATTAACACATTATGTTAATGTATTGAGATCAAAACGTCGTGGGTTTTTTGCTTTAATAAATGACTTTACCGAAAAAGCCTAAGAGTATGAATCATTGCAGTCACGAAAGCTTCAAATCTACATTTTAATAAGTGACTTTTTTCGAAAAAGCTTAAGAGTATGAATCATTGCAGTCACGAAAGCTTCAAATCTAGAATTTAATAAGTGACTTGACCGAAAAAGCCTAAGAGTATGAATCATTGCAGTCACGAAAGCTTCACATCTAGAATTTAATAAGCGACTTGACCGAAAAAAGCCTAAGAGTATGAATCATTGCAGTCACGAAAGCTTCACATCTGGAACTCATCATGGATGTGGCTGAACGTCACCGTGTAGGAGCCCAGCGCGTGACACCTTCACGCGCTGGGCGAGTGGCGCAGTCTCGCTTCCCATGCGAGAGGTCGCGGGTTCGATCCCCGCGTCCTCCACAGGCGAATATATTTTTAAATCCTTTATATTAAGTGCACTTGCTTGCTTGCTTACGACCGTGCAAACCTTTCGGTCGTTTTTTAACCCACTTCCCGTGATCCAATCGAGCTGACATTTTGCACACAGACTCGTTGTGCGTGACAATTAATGTTCGTGAAAAAAATGTCCAAAATTTTACACTTTTTAGGGAAAACAAATTAAATATTTAATTACCAATTACTTAATGGTGCAATGCAATCATCTGACCCATATGTGGCAGCCATCTCAAGCCAGAGGACGAGAGGACTCTAGCCGCCACGCATATAAAGGATTTAGTGAAAAACTTTGTTTTTACGGGTTATACTTGTTTACCTTTTCTTGTTTCGTTGAATGTAATATCAGATATTAGGGATTCATAAAGTACAACCACAACCACAATCATATAAACATACATCGATGCATCGTTATATGAAGACAAGTCCAGATATTGTGGCCAAGGTTTAGCAAATTGTTGTTTTAATTTACACAGCATTGCAACTTTAATTTGTTTAAATATTATTTTTTGTGTCTGGGACCTCAGGCATAACTTACTGATTTCACAGGTGACGTTTTTTGACACGAAGTCGTATCAGGTGGGAACTCAAGGCCGGGCTCGTCGCATTTGCAAGTGACCTGGGTCCCCGTGTGAGTCACGCGGTGACAGAACGCAGTGGAGAGAGACGGGGGAGGTAGTGCATTGACGGGCGCTCTACAACACCACCACCACCACTCGTTGTGGTGTCGCCATGCATACCGCTCTACTGAATAAGGTCTAAGGGGACCGTCCATAAATGACGTCACGCACCTGGGGGAGAGGGTCAGACATTTGTGACGATGTGTGACGAGGGGGGGGGGTTTGAGAAATGTGACGTCACATCAAAATGCACAACTTTTAATAAATATAGACAACACGTTCTACTTAATTAAATAGACTTTTAATAAATGTAGACAACACGTTCTACTTAATTAAATAGACTTTTTAATAAATGTTTTCTACAACATCAGAGTGCAGCGCCACATTAATTAAGCACGACAATGACAACAGTTTTCAGCGAATTGAAGCATTTTTTTGGGGGGGGGGCAGAGCTTTGTGACGTCATATTTGAGGGGGAGGGGGTCAGACATTTGTGACGATGTGTGACGAGGGGGTGGTTTGAGAAATGTGACGTCACATAAAATGCACAACTTTTAATAAATATATACAGCACGTTCTACTTAATTAAATAGACCTTTAATAAATGTTTTCTCCTACAACATCAGCGTGTTTTATTAATTAAAAAAATTTACCCACGTGACTTTACCGAAAAAACCGAAGAATATCAAGAATAACGAACAGGTTACATCCTCCCCATGGACCAGCCCCACCTCGTTAATATTCATGAGCAGGTGACGTCACTCCACGTCTACCAGCCCCACCTCGTTAATAATCATGAGCAGGTGACGTCACTCCACATTGGGGAGGGGGCGCCTCCACCCCCTCCTCAGCGTCAACTCACAACCCTCACCACAAAGGCAGAACCCCTCACGTCATCACGCGATCTCCGTCACGCTGTTGAGACATCGAAGTAAAAAGGACGTCGCGATGAACAAGGGATTGTAACCTGAGACTGGATCCACAAGGTACTGCTGTTTTCTCTGCTAATAAGATAGTGGCGTGAGAGATTTACACTACATCAAGATAGATTGCTCACTCCGACACTCATTGGAGCCTGGGGGAGGGAAAGTGTTCAGCATCCACCATTTGTTGAATCAAGGAAGATGTTGTTACCAGCTTCACACATCAAGCTGAGTCTGATGAAGAACTTTGTCAAAGCCTTGGACAAGACCCAAGCAGCGTTCAAGTACCTCCGTGGAAAATGTACAAAGTTAAGTGAAGCTAAGATAAAGGAAGGTCTTCTTGGTTCTTTCGGTAAAGTCACCTAGAAGGGAAGTAATAAAATAATAAAAATAAAACATAATAAAATAATTCTCACGACGTTTCGGCCACAACGCAAGCAGCCGTCCTCAGGTGAAGAACATGTCTGTCGATAAGACAGAATCTAAATGACACGTCTTAGGCTTGGAGTGTCTATTTAAGCTGTGAGGGAGGAGGAAGAGAGCCTTGACAAAAGAATTTGCATTTGAAGAGGAATTTAGCATATTTATGGGAAATGCAGGAATGCGAATAGTGCTAATTGTGAAATGCGTGGGAGGTGGGCGGGGGTTTTCAAAGTCATGTTATGCCCATGCATTATGCAGGATTAGCAGCATCAAAGGGAGGGGGCAGGGGCAGCACCAACAAAGGGAAGGAATGTGAATAGTATGCAGCTGCAGCAACTAAACAACCAAGTAAAAAACTAAAGTATAAACTTCATAGTATCATCAGTATACTAAATATACTCTCCAATAAGCTGAGCTACTAACAGTAAGTAATACATTACAATTCTATGTCGCAAAAAATATAATATGCTTCCAGCTAAACTTTTTTCCCTTACATCAAACAGGTCTACCCATACTATATGCTGCCATAGACAAACCCAACATTAAATTATATACTGTATTACTATACACCACCTTATACATTGTTATATTACACTATGTATTATTCTACCCACCCTAATGTATATCACACTGCTATATATTCACTATACAATTACGATACTATATATTACTTTGTACATTTATTACGCATATAAATGTTATACTATTTGTTATTATACACTGTATCATTGACAGTCGTGTGAAAGATACTAAGAGGGAAAAATTGAAGCAGAGCAAAGAATCCATTCCCTGTGGAGAATACAATGGAACGCGGTCTGAGAGTCACCGTAAACGTGAACACAATCAGTTAAGATCCGAAATGGTTTATTACGTCCTTCCAATGATTGCTAAGCCAGAATCCATCTTCTCGGTTGAAATTGTCTCTGTGTTTGTATATGTGGATCGCCTCATGAACGAATCTCTCATGATAGCCAGATGGCTTGCAGAGAACCTCTGTCTTGGAGAAGTCAATGTCATGTGAGCCCACTGAATTGTAACAGTGATCTGCCACGGCTGAGGAGTTTGTCCTACCGTGTTTAGGTCTGCTTTATGTTCACGGATGCGGTCCGAGACATGTCGTTTGGTTTCTCCAATGTAACTGCTACCACAGAGGCAACTTAGTTTGTAGACGCCAGGGTACTGTATGTCTGGAACCACATCTTTTACAGACGGGACCAGATCACGGATTTTATGTACTGTGTTGAATCGGACCTGGATCTTGTGTTTAATCAGGATTTTGGAGATCTTTTTTGTGACCCCAGCAATGTAGGGTAAGGTGATGGTCTTGCAAGGCTCCTCAACAGGATCCTTCTTGATGGTTGGAGTGATGGCCTTGCGGATTGTGTAGTCGGAGTAACCATTAGCCTTAAGAGCTTGGCGTACGTGTTTGAGTTCACTGGCAATGTGTTCCTGGTCGGAAATGCATTGGGCTCTATGGTATAGAGCAGGGGTCCTCAAACTTTTAAACAGGGGCCAGTTCACTGTCCCTCAGACCGTTGGAGGGCCGGACTATAGTTAAAAAAACTATGAACAAATTCCTATGCACACTGCATATATCTTATTTTGAAGTGAAGAAACAAAACGGGAACAAATACAATATTTAAAATGAAGAAGTAAAGTTAAATCAACAAACTTGCCAGTATTTCAATGGGAACTATGGCCTGCTTTTGGCTAATGAGATGGTCAATGTCCGGTTCCATATTTGTCACTGCTAGTCGTAACAAGTGATGCAAGTGTGCATCCATTAGTCTAGATCTGGTTGGAGATTTCAAATGTTTCATTCTGGAAAAAGTCTGTTCACAGACATAAGTGCTGCCAAAGATGGTTGCCATTTTGAGTGCATGGTTCCTGAGATGAGGATATGTCTCAGAGGGAGAGATGCATAGAAATTATGAAGGCTGCTTGACTTGAATGCGTCTTCAGAGAGTCACAATTCTGCAGTTCAGCCAGTTCCATTTGGTAAATTGTATCCACATTTTCAATGTCAATAGAAATGGGTTACGGAAAAGCTGTATGTCCTGTTCATGGAGATGAAGCTCTTTAAATCCAAATTGGAACTCCTTTTGCAATTTTTCCAGTGAATCCACACGTTTTGTTTGGGAATGCAACCAATGGTTTTCCGCTAACAGATTTTGAGTTGTGGGGAGATGGCAGAAGTTTTCCTCCTTCACTTGTTTGATGAGGAGGCCTAATATTACTTCAAATGCTTTGACATGTGATTGCATATCACAGATGAGCTTCCCTTTCCTTGAAGTTGCACATTGAAACTGTTGAGTAGCTCTGTTACGTCTGTCAGAAAGGCAAGGTGCCATTTCCATTCTGCATCATTGAGCTCTGGTACTTCTTTGTTTTTTAAAGCAGAAAAGCTGTAATCTGTGGAAGTAAGTCATAGAAACGTTTCAAAACTCTCCCTCGACTCAGCCAACGGACTTCTGTGTGATACAGAACATCTTCATAGTCAACATTTAGCTCAGACAGAAATGCCTGAAATTGTCTGTGGTTTAGTGCATGAGCTCTAATGAAGTTAACACAAGATACCACAAATTTCATAACCGAGTCCCACTTCAGTGATTTACTACATAGCACTTGTTGGTGGATGAGGCAGTGTATGGCTATTGGATGAGAATGGTTATGTTTGTCCATCTCTTGGTTAATGCGAGCAATTACTCCTTTCTTAGACCCACCATACTAGGAGCACCATCAGTTGTCACACTGGCTAGTTTAGCCCAGTTCAGCTCCAACCCATTCACAGTTTGGCAAACCTTTTCATAGATATCCTCTCTTCTTGGTTCTTTCGGTAAAGTCACGTAGAAGGGAAGTAATAAAATAATAAAATAAAACATAATAAAATAATTCTCACGACGTTTCGGCCACAACGCAAGCAGCCGTCCTCAGGTGAAAGCCAGGTCTGTCGGGGAGACAGCATCTGAATGAAACAGCACACGAGCTTGGAGCATATATAAGCTGGGTTGGAAACGGGGAAAGAGCGCCTTGACAAATAATTTGCATATCAAGAGGAATTTAGCATATTTATGGGACATGCAGGAATGTTATTAGTACTACATATGCAGCACGGGCATATGTAGTACTAATCACATTCCTGCATTTCCCATAAATATGCTAAATTCCTCTTGATATTGAAATTATTTGTCAAGGCGCTCTTTCCCCCGCTTCCAACCCAGCTTATATATGCTCCAAGCTCGTGTGCTCTTTCATTCAGACGCTGTCTCCCAACAGACCTGGTTTTCACCTGAGGACGGCTGCTTGCGTTGTGGCCGAAACGTCGTGAGAATTATTTTATTACTTCCCTTCTATGTGACTTTACCGAAAGAACCAAGAAGATGAATCCCTGCAGTCACGAAAGCTTTAAATCGAAAGATATCCTCTCCTGTAGTTGTTCCTTTGATGCTTTGCAGTGCAGCAAGCTCTTCTGTGACTTCGAAATAGTCATTCGTCGCACGAATAAAAATTTGAAGTTGTGCAGAATCACGAACATCATTGCTTTCGTCGAGTGCCAAGGAAAAATAGGAAAGTTTTTTTTGTGGAGTTTTGCAAATGCTGATGCAAATTGTCTCCCATTTCTTCAATCCTCCGTGTAATTGTAGGTCCTGAAAGACTCACTGTACTAAATAAATCGGCCTTCTCTGGACACATCTCTTTGGCAACAGAAAGAAGGCTTTCTTTAACAAATTCTCCTCCACGAATGGTCTGCCAGTGCATGCTATTAGCTTGGCAATTTGAAAACTTGCTCGCAGTGATGAAATATTTAGCTGCTTCTGCTTCACAAAACTATTTCGCTGAGTTGTTAATGTATTTTCAGTTTTAATATTGTATCTTTTCTCACTTCTCCGACCAAACAAGCAAATGTATCTTTATGTTGAGTTTATAGTGTTGACGTAAATTGTATTCTTTGAACACAGACACTATATTCTGGCATATCAGACACACAGCTCTTTCCTTGTACTGCATGAAAAAATAATCATAAGTCCACTGTTCTTTGAATATCCTACACTCCGAGTCAATTTTCTCTTTCTTGACATCATTGTTTCCTAGGGAGTCAAAATTGCTATTAGTAAAATACCAATATATACAGCGCTACAAAANCAATATACCAGCAATAACTTTGCCCACACAGAGACATACAGACTGCACTGCCCATCAATGCAGTCTGATTGGGGAAACTCCGCCCCTCTCCTCTTCCACAATGACCGTCCTTCTCATGTAGAAAAAAGTAACAGACAGGCAGCGGCGGCAAAAACACCCGGCGGGCCGGATAAATGTCCTCGGCGGGCCGCATGTGGCCCGCGGCCGTAGTTTGAGGACCCCTGGTCTACAGCATTCCACGTCAGAGAATGAGGAGGCTTACCGCAGCCTTCGCTCAGAGGTTTTGAGAGCCGGGAGGTGCTGCAATGATGGGTGGTGGTCGCAGGTTTCTGAGGAGATGGAATCTGCCTCAGTAGCCCGTGATCAGACATCGCTGTTTAATTCCATCAAAAACGTAAATTGTAGTGCCACACCTATCACCGTCATTAGGGGAAAGTATGGTGATCCAATCTCCGATCCCCCCATGAACAGGTTTGTAGATTTGAAAAGTGGGGATGACCCTGCTGAGGCTGCGGTGCCTCAAATGCTGTGAGTGGGTGGCTGAGGTGCCATCAGTTGAGGAAGTCCTGAAGGCGACCAGGAAAGGCACCAGGCAGAGATGATCTCCCAAGGGAAATTCTAGACAGACCAGCCTAAACATTGAGGCTGGCCTGTCTACGATCTATCTTAACCGGTGGAGCTCACAAATCCTTGAAAGACCTGGACAAAGTCCTATCGGTGAGCTCCTCCGGCAGGCAAGGCTGCGTTGGCTGGGTCATGTAACCCACATGCCCAGCCACTGCGTGCCTAAACAGCTTTTGTTCGGCCCTTTTTTTTTCGTTTGGCCATGTTTGTTTGTTGTAGTACGGAGTAAGACTGATGGCCTTAATCTAAGTTGTCTTGTGGTTGTTGTTGTTTGACTTGCATCCCACTGGGATTTTTGCACACAGGCTTGGTGTACGGTGTTTTTTCCGCAATATTTTGGTCTTTTCTTAGTTTTCTGTTTGCACTTAGTCACATATTCACTTTAAGATGTTTTCTTGTTCATTTTTTTGTTTTTTGTTTGTTGCGGTTGCACCCGATTCAAGAGCCGAATGGCTCACAGGGCTACACCTAATACATAAACTTGAACTTGATAGAGGGGCGTCATGGTTGGGATCGAACTCACGACCTCCTGTAGACCAGGCGAGGGAGTTAACATCTCTACAGGGACATGATGGAACCCACGACCTCCTGTAGACCAGGCGAGGTAGTCAATATCTCTACAGGGTCGCGATCGAACTCATGACCTCCTGTAGACCAGGCGAATGAGTTAACATCCACCTAGTCACCGTCACGACCCCAGATTCTGATTAAATGATCTCGACTTAGACATTTACATGAATGTTACATTCCACGGGCGGATTGACCAACACAGTTTAGACCCCTCAACTGTTCCACAAAGACCACAGGGGATGGTGGTGGGGGTGGGGGCATCAGCCCAGCCCAATCCCAACCCAATCCCAGGCCAATCAGGCCGGGCAATGTAGCCCAGCCCAATCCCAGCCCAGGCCAGCCCAGCCCAACCAGGCCGGGCAATGTGGCCTAGGGCTGCACTCACTCACCTCGTGGTTCGCTCCGTAGACGTCTGTGTGGGTGGTGGGGGTCTTGAGCTCTCTACTCCGTCGTGGCGAGGAGGTGACACACGAAGCTATTGACTCGTGTGGTGGTGGTCCGACGTTTCGCGCCGCTACCACAACCAGGGCGGGAGACGGTCCGCTGGTGGGAACGCGTGGCTTTAGCAGGGCGCGTTTAGAAAACGTAGCGCGGATAGGCGACCACGTGGCAGCGAGGCTAAATTCCGTAGAGCTGATAGGCGCCCGCCCATAGACTCAACACTGGCCACAGTTCTGTATGTGCAGCAGTCGATTTGAAGTTTTTCGTGACTGATATGATCCATATCCTTTGCTTCTTTCGGTAAAGTCACGTGGGTGAAGATTTTAAATATAAAATAGAAATAAGCAAAGAGTATATGCGCATACTCTGTGTTTTTTGGTAAAGTCACGGAGGTGAAAAAATTAAAATTAAAAAAATTTAATCGCGACGTTTCGGGCGACACAAGCTTCCGAAAAAGTCGTGATTTAATTTAATTTAATTTTAAAAATTTTAATATTTTATTATTTCCCTTCCACGTGACTTGACCAAAAGAACCAAGAAGATGAATCCCTGCAGTCACGAAAGCTTTAAATCGAAAAATTGAGGCTTTTGTTTGACGGAACATGCAAAACACTTTAAATTCGCAGCTACAAAAACTCTAGCCCGGTACGTCAAAACAAGATGTCATGTATATCAACATGTAACATATCGAGTGCATTGTATATAAGTGTAGTGTATATAGTGTAGTGTATATAGTGTAGTGTATATCAGTGGCGGCTCCTGCAAAATCTCTCAGGGGGGCAAATGTCTGGATGATTGATAAGGATAAGGTCCACCCATGCAATGGATAAATTAACAGCTTAAGCATGTAAAGGCAACTTCACTTCTTTAATATTAATGAAAAATAAAGTGACTCTTACAATACATCTTGTTTGTTTCTATACTCACTATTAAAACAAACCACTCAAGTTTATTTTATTAAAGATTCCACTAGGTGGCGACAAATAATATTGTTGACTGAAACGTGCTTACGTATGATGACGTAAGCACGTATGATGACGTTAGCACGTTAGTGTGAGCCCTCCGGAAGCCATAGAGAATGCATTGCAGCGCCCGCCGTTCGAAAAAAACATCTTTGAATGTAAGTCTATGGGCCACTCGGGGCGATTCTCAGCCGGAGTGAAATCGCCCAAAAAGAGGCGGTACTCCACAGAACGTGACATGACGCTGATTGGACTATATCCAGAGGCACAATAACGGCTAGCGTGACTCTGTGGTTGAATGACATTGGTGGTGCGTCGCCCAATCGCCCTAATGAAGAAACCGCCCCTGGGGTCATAGGCAGCATTCCTCCTCCTCCAAACACGGCGAGTTGAGTTGATGCCAAAGAGCTCCATTTTGGTCTCATCTGACCACAACACTTTCACCCAGTTGTCCTCTGAATCATTCAGATGTTCATTGGCAAACTTCAGACGGGCAAGTATATGTGCTTTCTTGAGCAGGGGACCTTGCGGGCGCTGCATGATTTCAGTCCTTCTCGGCGTAGTGTGTTACCAACTGTTTTCTTGGTGACTATGGTCCCAGCTGCCTTGAGATTATTGACAAGATCCTTCCGTGTAGTCCTAGGCTGATTCCTCACCGTTCTCATGATCATTGCAACTCCACGAGGTGAGATCTTGCATGGAGCCCCAGGCCGAGGGAGATTGACAGTTCTTTTATGTTTATTTCATTTGCGAATAATCGCACCAACTGTTGTCACCTTTTCACCAAGCTGCTTGGCGATGGTCTTGTAGCCCATTCCAGCCTTGTGCAGGTCTACAATCTTGTCCCTGCCATCCTTGGAGAGCTCTTTGGTCTTAGCCATGGTGGAGAGTTTGGAATCTGATTGATTGCTTCTGTGAACAGGTGTCTTTTATACAGCTAACAAGCTGAGATTAGGAGCACTCCCTTTAAGAGTGTGCTCCTAATCTCAGCTCGTTACCTGTATAAAAGACACCTGGGAGCCAGAAATCTTTTTGATTGAGAGGGGGTCAAATACTTATTTCCCTCATTAAAATGCAAATCAATTTATAACATTTTTTCCTGGATTTTTGTTGTTATTCTGTCTCTCACTGTTCAAATAAACCTACCTTTAATATTATAGACTGATCATTTCTTTGTCAGTGGGCAAACGTACAAAATCAGCAGGGGATCAAATACTTTTTTCCCTCACTGTATGTTAACCACGCTGTGTGTGTACACCTATGTTAACCACACTGTGTGTGTACACCTGTTAACCACACTGTGTGTGAACACCTATGTTAACCACACTGTGTGTGAACACCTGTTAACCAAATTGTCTCAACGTTGCATGTGTACTGGGTTTTAATTAAAATTTAGTTTTCTTGATGGAGTCATTTCTGCCCCTTTATATTTTTCAACGCTTTCACTTCACGTGATATGCCTCTGTTTGTCGTGGTCAACATCTTGTAACAATATGTTTAGTCTACTTCCTGTTGTCCAATCCACGAGACTGTGTGCTCACTGTGACAACGTACTGCCCGCACACCAACCAGGCGCCACGTGCCTCAGGCTCACCTGCGTCGTGTGCGTGCATCACTCGAAATAAAAAAACACCTAATTGATAAAGCAATCAATAAAAATCGGCGTCAATCACTTAAGCGTCTCTTTAAAAGCGTGGACGTCTTGTTAATTAAATATCTATTTTCCCGCCGGGAATCGAGAACGCCGCGGCCCCTGAGCTCTGGAATCGCGTCGCCCACGAAGCTTCTGAACACGCGGTGAGCGCCGAGCGCGTGTTGCGCAACTCAAACTTGTTGTTTTATTATTCAACTTCATTCGTTCCTCTCTCTCTGTGTGTGTGGCGCGCTCAAGGCTCGTGGCGACACGTCGTTCACTTCCACGTTGTCCGCTCGACTTCTTTAAAAAAATGTTACAATTTTTTAAAATAAAAAATAAATTTGTATTAAAATTTTTTTAAGGAGTTTCTTTTAGTGGGTTTACCTATACAATGCATGGGTCTCCTTGCATATCTAGATTATATTTATTGGTTCAACAACAACAACGAGAACACCGCTGCCGGGTGACTACCTAACACGAGGTCTGACCCTGCGTAGTAAAGTGTTGTGTGTTGCTAAATTGGTTATGGCTACAAAGTATGTTTAATGGATAGTATTATTCCACACAAACTTTGCGTTTGTGAGCAGGACTTTACGTGAAGGGATGACACAAATGCACGCCACGTTTTTTTATTTAAAATAGTTAAATTTATCAATGTCCTGGGTCACAAAAGCAACGTTTGTGAGGAGATTTTATTTAAATTTATTTTTAATTTATTTTAGTTTTATTTATTTCTACCTACGTGACTTTACTGAAAAAAACCTCCGAGTATGAATCCTTGCAGTCACGAAAGCTTCAAATTTAGAATTTGTTGAGATTAACAATAGCCACTTTCTCTACTTTTGAGACATAAGCTATTAGATAATAAAACTGTACTACTAAGGGACAATGTTGTTGTGACACTGTTATTAATGGAGTGGATTATTCACTTCGCTTTTGTGTCCTGGGTCACACAAGCAACGTTTGTGTGGAGTATTAAGAGCCCACTTTCTCTACTTTTGAGGCACTAGCTATTAGGTAATAACACTTTACTACACAGGGACAACAATAAAACATGTTTTTGTTACACACTGAATTATCTACTTAATCGAGGAAATCTCTAAAGCTTTCGTGACTGCAGGGACTTTTCTTGGTTCTTTCGGTAAAGTCGCGTAGAAGGGCTCGTTTTTGTCTGAAATCCTACGGCCTTTCACTGGAAAAAACACCTCTGCGGTACTAAACTCTACTGATCTGGTATCGACAATCAAGGGGATTTCCCTGTCCCCAGACGACCTGCTTGTCAGTTTGGATGTGGTTTCCTTATTCACCAAAGTTCCTGTACCTGACACCATCGCAATCATTGAAGACTTGATTCATCAAGGACTGAATGCTGGGGTACCCCCCCCCCCCCCCTGGTGAGACACTGCTTAACCAATACATACTTCACCTGGAATGGAACTTTCTACAAACAAACTGAGGGTACCCCAATGGGCTCCCCCTATCTCCGGTTGTAGCCAACGTTTTCATGAAGAAATTTGAGACTGACGCCATCCAGACTGCCACTCTATGCCCGACCTTGTGGAAGAGGTACGTAGATGACACTTTTGTCATTTGGCCACATGGCCGGCCTGCTCTAGACCAATTCCTCGACCACATCAATTCCATACACCCAGCCATCAGATTCACCATGGAAGTCGAAAAAGATGGCAAGCTACCCTTTTTGGATGTCCTAATTAAAAGGAGACCTGATGGTTCAATGAGCCATTCTGTCTACAGGAAAGCCACCCACACGGATGCTTGTCTAAAACCGGATTCCCACCACCATCCATCCCAGAAAAACTCCCTCGTCAAGACTCTATACCAGGGGTCCTCAAACTTTTTAAACAGGGGGCCAGTTCACTGTCCCTCAGACCGTTGGAGGCCGGACTATAGTTAAAAAACAACTATTAACAAATTCCTATGCACACTGCATATATCTTATTTTGAAGTGAAGAAACAAACGGGAACATACAATATTTAAAATGAAGAACAAGTAAAGTTAAATCAACAAACTTGCCAGTATTTCAATGGGAACTATGGGCCTGCTTTTGGCTAATGAGATGGTCAATGTCCGGTTCCATATTTGTCACTGCTAGTCGTAACAAGTGATGCAAGTGTGCATCCGTTAGTCTAGATCTGGTTGGAGATTTCAAATGTTTCATTCTGGAAAAAGTGTGTTCACAGACATAAGCGCTGCCAAAGATGGTTGCCATTTTGAGTGCATGGTTCCTGAGATGAGGATATGTCTCAGAGGGGAGAGATGCATAGAAATTATGAAGGCTGCTTGACTTGAATGCGTCTTTCAGAGAGTCACAATTCTGCAGTTCAGCGAGTTCCATTTGGTAAATTGTATCCACATTTTCAATGTCAATAGAAAATGGGTTATGGAAAAGCTGTATGTCCTGTTCATGGAGATGAAGCTCTTTAAATCTAAATTGGAACTCCTTTTGCAATTTTTCCAGTGAATCCACACATGTTTTGGAATGCAACCAATGTTTTTTCCGCTAACAGATTTTGAGTTGTGGGGAGATGGCAGAAGTTTTCCTCCTTCACTTGTTTGATGAGGAGGCCTAATTTTACTTCAAATGCTTTGACATGTGATTACATATCACAGATGAGCTTCCCCTTTCCTTGAAGTTGCACATTGAAACTGTTGAGTAGCTCTGTTACATCTGTCAGAAAGGCAAGGTGCCATTTCCATTCTGCATCATTGAGCTCTGGTACTTTTTTGTTTTTTGAAAACAGAAAAGCTGTAATCTGTGGAAGTAAGTCCTAGAAACGTTTCAAAACTCTCCCTCGACTCAGCCAACGGACTTCTGTGTGGTACAGAACATCTTCATAGTCAACATTTAGCTCGGACAGAAATTCCTGAAATTGTCTGTGGTTTAGTGCATGATCTCTAATGAAGTTAACAGTCCCACTTCAGTGATTTACTACACAGCGCTTGTTGGTGGATGAGGCAGTGTATGGCTATTGGATGAGAATGGTTATGTTTGTCCATCTCTTGGTTAATGCGAGCAATTACTCCTTTCTTAGACCCCACCATGCTAGGAGCACAATCAGTTGTCACACTGGCTAGTTTAGCCCAGTTCAGCTCCAAACCATTCACAGTTTGGCAAACCTTTTCATAGATATCCTCTCTTGTAGTTGTTCCTTTGGTGCTTTGCAGTGCAGCAAGCTCTTCTGTGACTTCGAAATAGTCATTCGTCCCACAAATAAAAATTAGAAGTTGTGCAGAATCACGAACATCGTTGCTTTCGTCGAGTGCCAAGGAAAAATAGGAAAGTTTTTTTTGTGGAGTTTTGCAAATGCTGATGGAAATTGTCTCCCATTTCTTCAATCCTCCGTGTAATTGTAGGTCCTAAAAGACTCACTGTACTAAATAAATCGGCCTTCTCTGGACACATCTCTTTGGCAACAGAAAGAAGGCATTCTTTAACAAATTCTCCCTCAACGAATGGTCTGCCAGTGCACACTATTAGCTTGGCAACTTGAAAACTTGCTTTCAGTGATGAAATATTTAGCTGCTTCTGCTTCACAAAAGTATTTTGCGGAGTTAATGTATTTTTCAGTTTTAATATTTTATCTTTTCTCACTTCTCCGACCAAACAATCATATTTATCTTTATGTTGAGTTTCATAGTGTCGACATAAATTGTATTCTTTGAACACAGACACTATATTCTGGCATATCAGACACACAGCTCTTTCCTTGTACTGCATGAAAAAGTAATCATAAGTCCACTGTTTTTTGAATATCCTACACTCCGAGTCAATTTTTCTCTTTCTTGACATCATTGTTTCCTAGGGAGTCAAAATTGCTATTAGTAAAATACCAATATATATACAGCGCTACAAAAACAATATAGCAGCAATAACTTTGCCCACACAGAGACATACAGACTGCACTGCCCATCAATGCAGTCTGATTGGGGGAACTCCACTTTTACCCCAGGCTCACACTGGTGTGGGTGCCATTAAAAAGTTAATTACACCTGCAGTTTTGTTCACAGATCGCAGCGCGATCTGCGAACTCGCATAGGAATATGATCGCATGGGGGAGAAGACCCATGCGATCCACTGCAGGAAAAAAGGCACATGTGCCTTTTTTTCTTCCGAATCTAATGCAAGTTCAGCCATACAAGCATATGGCTGAACTCGCACTGCTCAGAGATCGCAACAGTATGAACCGGGGCTTACACAACATACAACATATAACCTCATATAATTGAATAGCAATCAGAATATAAATGCACTTACTGTCATTTAAATTGGGTTTCCTACTCCTCGGCTGTCTGTCACTGACTAGCACGGGAAACAGCAGGCAGCCCCTCCAGAGATCAATCTGTTATTACCCCTCTATCATTTACTCAGCACACAGGAATATCACTGAGAGTGGAGCCGAGGGGCAAGTGAGGGAGCTGAGGGAGGGAGAGCCAGTCAAGCGCAGCCAGGGGAGGGCTGGCAGCCTTAGGCCTGGCGGGCAAATCCAGTCAATTGGCCCATTGAACCATTCACCAGCGCAGCCCAATGAGTGCCCACCGCCGCAGCTCAATCAGTGCCCACCGCCTCAGCTCAATCAGTGATCACCAGCGCAGCCAAATCAGTGCCCACCGCCGCAGCTCAATCAGTGCTCGCCACCGCAGCCCAATGAGTGCCCACCACCGCAGCCCAATGAGTGCTCACCAGCGCAGCCCAATGAGTGCTCACCAGCGCAGCCAAATTAGTGCTCACAAGCGCAGCCCAATTAGTGACCATGGGCCGGATAAATGTCCTCGGCGGGCCGCATGTGGCCCGCGGGCCGTAGTTTGAGGACCCCTGGTTTAGACGGTACGGAGGTCACGGTTTAAAGTTCTCAACATCCACCAAAACCAAGAATGGGCCAACATCCCACCAGAGTGGGGCGCGTGAAGCGCGAGGCGAGACTGCGCTAGAAGCTGGTGCAGCAGCTCGATGCTGCCGGCGTCTGAGATGCCGACACGTGCAACTTGGCCAAGGTCCCTTCTACATCCGCGCGTTAGCAAGTGAAGGGTGCAACAGGGTGCAACACAATCACGCACGAGGCACTTGGTGTCTTGTGGGCTTTATTTACGTTCCAATAAGAGATAAAGATACAGCGAGGTCCACAAAGTGCTGCAACGAACGCTTCGCAGCTGCTAAGGCCGCTTTGAGCTCAACGGCAAAAAGACCGAGTTTATCAGCGATGCAAAGTAAGCAACAACACCCTTGTTTAAGGGACATTCAAAAAAGGTTACTAAATGTAACTTTTGCACTATTGACAGGAACAACTTTGTTCAAAAAGTTACTCGCGCTAAATCTTACAAAAACCCTGGGTAATTACGTAACAACTTTTGGTGCCTACATTTTCCATGTTTTATATGAAAAAATTAAAAAAATCAAAAGTGAAAATCGCCATGGAACAGCATTAATGGCAGTATTTGCCACATTGAAGCATCATTTGTGCAGAAATGTCTATTGAGGTACAACTTACCATTCCCATCAACTCAAACCTTGGCAGTCAAATATTCAGAGGCATTACGTTGCAAACGAGGTCACGGTGCATACAAAACCACTCAATGGCAAAGAGGCTCAACTGTGCCGGTCGCCAGAGGCTTTCGTCCAATATCAAAACAAAAGTAACTTTCGGTTTAAAGTCTTTAAACGAGATGCAAATGGAGACCGCTCGGCCTACGAGTTCTTCAGGGTTTCCAGCCTCGCCAGCAGCTCCCGACGTCGAATCTGCTCGCGCCGCTTCTCCGCCTTGAGTCTCTCCTCCTCGCGCTTCAGGGTGCGCGAATATTCTATCGCGCGCTTCAGGATCTGCGCCTTGGCCGCCTTCTCGTCGTGCGCCAGCTCCGGTATGCCACCGCGCAGCCACTGGAAACCCTTCTTGATGGAGTCGCGCCGCCGACGCTCCTGGTCGTTGTGCCGCTCGCCAAGCCCTCCGAGCCGCCGGAGCTCCGAGGGCTGCCGCCGCTCCCCGCCGGCGGCGCCCCGGCTCCGCGCGGATTCTCGCGGCGCCGACGGGGCGGCGTCTCCGCCCGCGCGCAGGCGGCGAGGGGGCGGCGTAGTTGTGCTGCTGCTGGTGCACGGGCGGCGTGGACGGCGGCGGGGCGGGTCGCCGCCGCTGCTGCCGCCGCTGCCGCCGGTTGTTGTCGTTGTACCGGGGGCCGTGTTTGTGTTGTGCACGGCGCGTAGCGCTACGCTCGCTTTGGCGTGGCTCCACTTCTCCACGGTCACCACGTCAATCCCTCCATCTTCCGCGTCGTCGTCATTGTCTGCAGAAGGGAAACACGTATACGTCAGCAACGCAATGTAGAAAAATGCAACATTATAAACCTAAACTGCGCAGGTGTAGTGCCAGAAGAGGGGAGGAGCTGCTGGGGGCTCTGGGACCCTAGACAGAGAAGCCCTCGGCGCCAGGCGCTAGGATCCCAGGCACCCCAGACAGGGGGGGGCTGTGTGTGCTCTGTGGGATATCTGGGGGCGCACACGGCCTCACCCCTCGTTGGGGACGAGGCATAAAAGGGCAGCTCCCTGGCCGATCGGGGCCAGTCAGCTCAAGACCCAAGACCCGCCAGCCAGCCAGTTAGGACCCTGGACCCCCTCGTCCCGCTTGTCCTTGTAAGGGCCGGGATGCTGTGAGGGCCAGTGGTGGGACTCTGGGACTCCCGGCTCTACGTCCTTGTAAGGGCGAGTTCCGAGTCCAGACCCCCCACTGTGGCTGGGTCGGGTCGGGTCAGGTAGCTCCCCTAGGTAATTGTAGCCCGAGGACCCCAGAGCGTAGCCAGAGTAGTGTAT
>WFAB01003239.1:0-19266 GCA_018977245.1 Lethenteron camtschaticum | reverse complement strand
GATGAGTCTGTGGGTCTCTGTGTGTGTATCTATGAGTCTCTGTGTGGTGAGTCTATGGGTCTGTGTGTGATGAGTCTGTGGGTCTCTGTCTGTGTGTGAATATATGGGTATCTGTGTGGTGAGTCTGTGGGTCTGCTGTGTGTGAGTCTGTGGGTCTCTGTGCGATGAGTCTATGGGTTGCTGTGTGGTGTCTATGGGCCTCTGTGTGGTGTGTCTATGGGTCTCTGTGTGGTGTGTCTGTGGGTCTCGTGTGTTGGTGAGTCTGTGGATCTCTGTGGTGAGTCTATGGGTCTCCGTGTGATGTGCCTATGGGTCTCTGTGTGATGAGTCTGTGGTCTCTGTGTGGTGTCTATGGTCTCTGTGTAGTAATGAGTCTATGGGTCTCTGTGTGGTGAGTCTATGGTCTCTGTGTGATAAGTCTGTGGGTCTCTTTATGATGAGCTTGTGGGTCTCTGTGTGGTGTATCCATGGTCTCTGTGTGAGTGAGTCTGTGGGTCTCTATGGTCTTCTGTGTGGTGATGAGTCTATGGGTGTCTGTGTGTGAGTCTATGGGTCTCTGTATGGTGAGTCTATGGGTCTCTGTGTGGTGAGTCTGTGGGTCTCTGGGTGGTGAATATATGGGTCTCTGTGTGGTGAGTCTGTGGGTCTCTGTGTGATGAGTCTATGGGTCTCTGTGTGGTGTGTCTGTGGGTCTCTGTCTGTGGTGAGTCTGTGGGTCTCTGTGCGATGAGTCTATGGGTCTCTGTGTGATGAGTCTATGGGTTGCTGTGTGGTGAGTCTACGGGTCTCTGTGTGATGAGTCTATGGGTCTCTGTGTGATGAGTCTATGGGTCTCTGTGTGATGAGTCTATGGTCTCTGTGTGATGAGTCTGTGGTCTCTGTGTGATGAGTCTGTGGGTCTCTGTGTGGTGTATCTATGGGTCTCTGTGTGGTGAGTCTATGGTCTGTGTGTGATGAGTCTGTGGGTCTATGTGTGGTGATATATGGGTATCTGTGTGGTGAGTCTGTGGGTCTCTGTGTGTGGGTCTGTGGGTCTCTGTGCGATGAGGTCTATGGGTCTCTGTGTGATGAGTCTATGGGTTGCTGTGTGGTGTGTCTATGGGCCTCTGCGTGATGAGTCTATGGGTTGCTGTGTGGTGTGTCTATGGTCTCTGTGTGGTGTGTCTATGGGTCTCTGTGTGGTGTGTCTGTGGGTCTCTGTGTGTGGTGAGTCTGTGTCTCTGTGGTGAGTCTATGGGTCTCGTGTGGTGTGTCTATGGGTCTCTGTGTGGTGTGTCTGTGGGTCTCTGTGTGTGAGTGAGTCTGTGGATCTCTGTGGTGAGTCTATGGGTCTCCGTGTGGTGTATCCATGGGTCTCTGTGTGAGTGAGTCTGTGGTCTCTATGGTCTCTGTGTGGTGATGAGTCTATGGGTGTCTGTGTGGTGAGTCTATGGGTCTCTGTATGGTGAGTCTATGGGTCTCTGTGTGGTGAGTCTGTGGGTCTCTGGGTGAGTGAATATATGGTGGTCTCTGGTGTGGTGAGTCTGTGGGGTCTCTGGTGTGATGAGTCTATGGGTCTCTGTGTTGGTGGTGTCTGTGGGTCTGCTGTGTGATAAGTCTATGGGTCTCTGTGTGGTATGTAGGTCTCTGTGTGGTGAGTCTGTGTGTCTCTGTGTGGTGAGTCTACGGGTCTCTGTGTGAATGAGTCTATGGGTCTCTGTTGATGAGTCTATGGGTCTCTGTGTGATGAGTCTATGGGTCTCTGTTGTGATTGATCTGTGGGTCTCTGTGTGATGAGTCTGTGGTCTCTGTGTGGTGTATCTATGGGTCTCTGTGTGGTGAGTCTATGGGTCTGTGTGTGATGAGTCTGTGGGTCTCTGTGTGGTGAATATATGGGTCTCTGTGTGGTGAGTCTGTGGGTCTCTGTTGTGGTGAGTCTGTGGGTCTCTGTGCGATGAGTCTATGGGTCTCTGTGTGATGAGTCTATGGGTTGCTGTGTGGTGTGTTATGGGTCTCTGCGTGATGAGTCTATGGGTTGCTGTGGTGTGTCTATGGGTCTCTGTGTGGTGTGTCTATGGGTCTCTGTGTGGTGTGTCTGTGGGTCTCTGTGTGTGGTGAGTCTGTGGATCTCTGTGGTGAGTCTATGGGTCTCTGTGTGGTGTGTCTATGGGTCTCTGTGTGATGAGTCTGTGGGTCTCTGTGTGGTGTGTCTATGGGTCTCTGTGTAGTAATGAGTCTATGGGTCTCTGTGTGGTGAGTCTATGGGGTCTCTGTGTGAAAAGTCTGTGGGTCTCTTTATGATGAGCTGTGGGTCTCTGGTGTGGTGGTGTCCATGGGTCTCTGTGTGGTGAGTCTGTGGGTCTCTATGGGTCTCTGGTGGTGATGAGTCTATGGGTCTCTGTGTGATGAGTCTGTGGGTGTCTGTGTGGTGAGTTCTATGGGTCTCTGTGTGGTGAGTCTATGGGTCTCTGTGTGGTGAGTCTGTGGGGTCTCTGGGTGGTGAATATATGGGTCTCTGTGTGGTGAGTCTGAGGGTCTCTGTGTGGTGATATATGGGTCTCTGTGTGGAGAGTCATGTGGGTCTCTGGTGTGGTGAGTCTATGGGTCTCTGTGTGGTGTGGTCTATGGGTCTCTGTGTGATGAGTCTGTGGTCTCTGTGTGGTGTGTCTATGGGTCTCTGTGTAGTAATGAGTCTGTGGGTCTGTGTGTGGATCTATGGGTCTCTGTGTGGTGTGTCATTGGGTCTCTGTGTAGTAATGAGTCTTGTGGATCTCTGTGTGATGAGTCTGTGGGTCTCTGTGTGATTTTTGGAATCTATGGGTCTCTGTGTGGTGTGCCTATGGGTCTCTGTGTGGTGTGTCTATGGGTCTCGTGTGTGATGAGTCTGTGGGTCTCTGTGTGGTGTGTCTATGGGTCTCTGTTGTAGTATGAGGTCTATGGGTCTCTGGTGTGGTGTGTCTATGGGTCTCTGTGTAGTAATGAGTCTATGGGTTTCTGTGTGGTGTACCTATGGGTCTCTGTGTGGGTGTGTCTATGGGTCTCTGTGTGGTGTGTCTATGGGTCTCTGTGTAGTAATGAGTCTATGGGTTTCTGTGTGGTGGGTCTATGGGTCTCTGTGTGGTGAGTCTGTGGGTCTCTATGAGTTGGGTTTCTGTGTGGTGAGTCTATGGGTCTCTGTGTGGTGTGTCTATGGGTCTCTGTGTAGTAATGAGTCTGTGGGTCTCTGTGTGGTGTGTCTATGGGTCTCTGTGGTAGTAATGAGTCTATGGGTCTCTGTGTGGTGTGTCTATGGGTCTCTGTGTAGTAATGAGTCTATGGGTCTCTGTGTGGTGTGTCTATGGGTCTCTGTGTAGTAATGAGTCTGTGGGTCTCTGTGTGGTGTGTCTATGGGTCTCTGTGTAGTAATGAGTCTATGGGTCTCTGTGTGGTGTGTCTATGGGTCTCTGTGTGTATGAGTCTGTGGGTCTCTGTGTGGTGTGTCTATGGGTGTCTGTGTAGTAATGAGTCTATGGGTCTCTGTGTGGTGTGTCTATGGGTCTCTGTGTAGTAATGAGTCTATGGGTCTCTGTGTAGTAATGAGTCTATGGGTCTCTGTGTGGTGTGTCTATGGGTCTCTGTGTAGTAATGAGTCTATGGGTTCTGTGTGGTGTGTCTATGGGTCTCTGTGTAGTAATGAGTCTATGGGTCTCTGTGTAGTAATGAGTCTATGGGTCTCTGTGTAGTAATGAGTCTATGGGTCTCTGTGTGGTGTGTCTATGGGTCTCTGTGTAGTAATGAGTCTGTGGGTCTCTGTGTGGTGTGTCTATGGGTCTCTGTGTAGTAATGAGTCTATGGGTCTCTGTGTGGTGTGTCTATGGGTCTCTGTGTAGTAATGAGTCTGTGGGTCTCTGTGTGGTGTGTCTATGGGTGTCTGTGTAGTAATGAGTCTATGGGTCTCTGTGTGGTGTGTCTATGGGTCTCTGTGTAGTAATGAGTCTATGGGTTTCTGTGTGGTGTGTCTATGGGTCTCTGTGTAGTAATGAGTCTATGGGTCTCTGTGTGGTGTGTCTATGGGTCTCTGTGTAGTAATGAGTCTATGGGTCTTTGTGTGGTGTGTCTATGGGTCTCTGTGTGGTGTGTCTATGGGTCTGTGTAGTAATGAGTCTATGGGTCTCTGTGTGGTGTGTCTATGGGTCTCTGTGTAGTAATGAGTCTATGGGTCTCTGTGTGGTGTGTCTATGGGTCTCTGTGTAGTAATGAGTCTATGGGTTTCTGTGTGGTGTGTCTATGGGTTCTGTGTAGTAATGAGTCTATGGTTCTGTGTGGTGTGTCTATGGGTCTCTGTGTAGTAATGAGTCTATGGGTTCTGTGTGGTGTGTCTATGGGTCTCTGTGTGGTGGGGGGTGTGTCTATGGGTCTCTGTGTAGTAATGAGTCTATGGGTTTCTGTGTGATCAGTCCCACCTGGGCTGCCCGCCATCATGAAGGTCCTTAAAGATCGTGAGCAGAGGGACTCCAAAATCACGAAGAACAACCCAGAGCCCAGGCCGACTGATGGTATCATAGGCCAGGTCTTGTTGAAATTCCCTACACCTCTGCTGTAGTAGACGGACAGAAAATATGGCATCTGTGCAGGACCGCCCTTCCTGAAACCGCATAGGGGCTCCGCAAGCCTCTCCTCAGCGTGCCTAGCAAGGCGATGTTGAATAATCCTTGCCAGGACCTTTCCCGGCCCACTGAGGAGTGAGATGCCCCTGTAGTTGTTACAGTCTGTGCGGTCCCCCTTCTTGACACCGCTGGTACCAGTCATCGGCAAGTCCACTCGGCTCCACGTCCTCCTGTACCACATCACTCCATCTCTTCTCTAGCCCGTGCCGCGCCCGTTTAGCCCAATCTATCCCGCCGAGCAAAATCTGTTTAGGTGTTCGGTGGCTGGGCATGCGGGCTGCGTGTCCCAGCCATATACCACTACTCCGCACACACACACACAGCCACCCACCCACCCACACGCGCACACGCACAAACGCACCTTAACCATCAGTCGTTCCTATAAATTTACCCCATCCACTCTTGATGAATATTGAACGACCTTTGGGTTGGGGGGGGTGGTTTTCGTCTTCTTCGATTTACATATAAATTAATCCACATGGACGAGGGGTGTAAATTCCCCGGTGGGTCGGGGTGAGAAAATGAACCCCGAAAAAAATGTACCCACCGAATATTCCCATCAAAAGGCCTTGAAACAGCGGCGACCCACACCGCTCCCCACTCCTCCTGCGCCACCACCACCACGACCAAATCCTAAATTTTGAACTTAAAACGTTCGTGACTGCAGGAATTCGCGTTGTTGGTTCTTTCGGTGAAGTCACGTAGATAGAAAATAAAATTAAAGAGAATCAAATTTGATAAAATTTAAAAAATACAATTTTCAAATAATACAGAGACCCAGCAGGTGCCATGGGTCGACTGAGATGACTGGCTGATGCACCACCTGTGCCCCCTACTGTGCCAACTTGCTGTGTTTTAGCCGCCCGGCACTCCGCTCGTTGTTGTGAGCGACGCTCCTCCGCCCTCCGTTGTTGTTGGAGGGTGACTGCCTCCAACCGCCCAGTAGCAGAATCCTCCACAGACACCTCTGGTACCAGTCCACTCATCTCCACATCCTCCAGTACCACATCGCTCCATCTCTTCTCGAGCCCATATCGTGCCCGTTCAGCCCGCTGTATGCGGCCAAACAGAAGCTACTTGGGCATGCGGTGGCTGCGCATGTGGGATACTTGATTTAGCCAACGCAGCCTTGCCTGCCGGAGGAGCTCACTGATGGGAATGTGTCAAGATCGTTCAAGGATTTGTGAGCTGCTCACACAATCCAGCCAGGTTAAATCCAGGATGGTTCGTAGGCAGGCCAGCCTAAATGTTTATAATCGGCGAAGATGTTTCATTAGGGGGGGGTCTACGTTTTGCAAACATAGAGAAGAGATTCTTTGGTTCTTTCGGTTAAGTCACGTCTAAAGATAAAATAATAAATTAAAATAAGTCTATTATTTTATCTTTAGACGTGACTTAACCGAAAGAACCAAAGAATAATTCCTGCAGTCACGAAAGCTCCATAATTAAGATAGAGAAGAGATAATTGACACATGACTCCTTAGGTCAGTGGCCAGATAGAAGGTAGACATTATCATACGCAAATGAGGTCCCATAGGTAGATGCTGGAGTCTCAACTCTGATGGTGCATGTCCTGAGGTGCGCCTTGGCGCATCTGGTCCACCATGAGACTAGCTCGAAGGAAGCTGTCTCGGGTGTGGACCAACTTCAAGGACAGTGCACATTATCAGAGTTATGTTCTTTGTTTGTATTATGACTGCAGGTATTGCGGTCTATGCAAACATGACTCCTTGCAAAAGGTGTCAGTTTTGTTGCCAGATAGAAGGGTAAAGAACCAATTATCATATTTTACTGGCAAATGAGGTCCCATAGTATAGAGAAGAGAGTGCATGACCGTGGCGAGATGACCCGAAGCTTCGTGCGGAGCGACAGACCAGGTAGCTTCCACACAGCGTTACGCAACCGATGAAAATATGTCGCCCAACTGATTCGGAGACCTCTGCCGTTAAAACGGAGCCGGTTCATGAGCACACTGCCCGCGTGTAAAAAACTCTCCACTCTCTCCACAACTGCCCCATCACCAATTGGGAATTGTGGGGGTGGAGTGTCCGATGATGCAAAATACCCAGGCAGGTGCTTAGTTTTGGTGAGGCTGATGGTAAGGCCCCAACTCTTAGTGGTATTGTCCAGGTTTAGCAGCATCAGCACCTCCAACCCCTCCTCTGAGTGAGCAGCAATTACCAGGTATCGGCATACATGACATGGTTGACCAATAGGGAGCCATCAATTGAGCACGCCCGGACATTGATCAGCCTCCCATTGTATCTGAAACAGATGGCAATTCCTCCGGTACAGCCATCGAAAGCTTCATGAACTATGTGGTCAAAATAGATATTAAATTATGTGGGAGCCAGAGGACATCCCTGTCGCACCTCAAGGTGTACAGAGAATGGCTCTGACTCCCAACCACGTAGTTTTACCCGGGCCCGCTCACCGTCATGAAGGTCCTTTATGATAGTGAGCAGAGGGTCAGGGACTCCAAAAGCACGAAGAACAACCCAGAGCCCAGGCCTACTGATTGTATAATAGGCATTGACCAGGTCAATAAAGCAGAGATGTAGGTTTTGTGGGAATTCCCTACACCTTTGCTGTAGAAAACGGACAGAAAATGGCATCTGTGCAGGACCACCCTTTCCTGAAACCGCATTGGGGCTCCGCAAGCCTCTCATCAACGTGCCTGGCAAGGCAATTTTGAATAATCCTTGACAGGACCTTTCCCAGCACATTGAGTGAGATGCCCCTGTAGTTGTTACGTCTATGCGGTCCCCCTTCTTAAAGAGGGGGACCACCAGGGCATCCTTCCAGTCCTGCGGAACCCGTCCAGTGGTCCAGACTGTTGTTATGTCATGTAGGGCAGTCTGTGCACATTTCGCTTGAGCTATTATCTCTGCCCGGTGCCTTTCCTGGTCTCAGACTCCGGATCACCTTCAGTTCTTCCTCAACAAATGGCACTCCAGCCAGCCAATAACAGCAGTTGACTACGTCTTCCAATATTTGAGGCACCGCAGCTTCAGCAGGATCATCCCCACTTTGTGCCACGATGTTTTCCAGGCTGAGGGATTTCCCCTCCCCCAGGACCTCAGAAATGCTCAGCAAATCTGCAAACCTCTTCCTCGGGGTCGGAGATTGGATCACCGTTCTTTCTATTAATGATGGTAATAGGTGTGGCGCTGCAAGTAACTTTTTTTCATGGAGTTAAAGAGCAATTTGTAATTGCGCGCCACTGAGGCAGATTCCATCTCCTGAGCAACCTGAGACCACCACCCATCCTTGCAGCGCCTCACGTCTCTCCGAACCTCCGAGCGAAGGCTGCGGTAAACCTCCTCATTCTCTGACGTGGGATGCTGTAGCCGATGAGTGGGCCCGTCGCTTTTTCTCAACTAACTTGAACACCTCCTCTGTCAGCCAGGGTTTCTGGGGAGGTCTGGACCGCGTACCCAAAGCAGCCATTGCAGCTGCATGAGTCACAGTCCTAAACCTCGCCCATTTACCAGAGGTGTGACTCGAGTCATGTGACTTGGACTCGAGTCAGACTCGAGTCATGAATTTGATGACTTCAGACTCGATACCACCAGCTGCAAGCGATGATGAAATTCTCACTTGCAACTTTCATCAGCTAGCTGAGACCAGGCCACTATGGGTTGGAATGGGGTCCTGGGTGTACACCCACCACCAGAGTGGAAGAATGGCAGGTGCATCTTACAGATGACAAGTCGATGGTGAGTGGGCAGATCAGCTCCACGGTAGGTCCTGGTGTCAAGGACATGGGCTCGCATCGCTGTTCTGTCACTACGTAGTCCAGCAGATGTTCTTGCTTGGACCCGGCATGCATCCATGATGGTGTGTGGATGCGCCGATGCCAGAACAGCGTGTTGGTAATTACAAGCCCATGGGCTGCACAAAAGTCTAGCAGCCTCCTACCATTGTTATTGAGCTTGATCTGGCCCATGCCTTCCAATCACTCCAGGCCAGGTGCCAGCATCATGACCAACTCGGGCATTAAAGTCGCCCAACAGGATGACTCTATCCCGAGGGGCCACTTTAGCCAGCACCTGTGACAGGTCATAGAATGGATCTCACTCATCGGCCTTGCCTGCATCCCTCCACTTATCTTCGTCTTTGGTTGGGCATAAGTAACCACGACCACCACTCCTCGCCTCTGGTTGATGGGAAGGCGAGCCCAATGCAGCCTGGGGCTTGCAGCTTCCCACACCTCACCGCCATGCTCCCACGACCCCTTCACTTTTTTGTTCAGAAGACACTCCCTGTTGTTTGGCAGTATCTTGCCCCGAGAAGAGGACTGTCCACCCCTCATGGTGGCAGGAGCCAGAGCCGGTCCACCGGACCTCCTGAATGCCACAGAGATCCAGGCGTTACCGGTCCAGCTCCCGACAGAGGAGTGGCAGCCTCTCCTCCGCAGCGAGCGTTCGAACATTCCACGTGGCCACACGAAGTGGCTTTTTGCCGATTCTGGAGGAGCCCCGAGGGTGAAGATTCAGTCTCCTGGCTCCGCCAAATGGGGTTTGGCCAGGAGACGTAATGGCCGCCTGTCCCTCAGGGGGGCTTCTGGCACAAGCTTCGTTTGATATTTCTTTCCGTGGTTTAGTGGTAATTCATTTGAAGGTGGAAGGGTTACGGACCCTTTCGCACCCATCCAGAGCCCCCTTTGGCCGCTGTGGTGGCTACAAACGCCTCGAGGGTAATGGCCAATCGAAATTGACCCCCCCCTCCCCGTGCCACTGCTCATCACACAATGAGGTAGAGGGTTGTTTTGCCGCATGCACACGCATGCACACGCATGCACACGCATGCACACCACACACACACACCAAATTGCACCACGCTGCACAATTCATCAACCACGACTGCACACTGGACTGTATGTCACGTTATACATTACCCATCAACATTCCACTATGGAGTGCAACAGTCTAAACACCCATACTCACAGACTCCACAGAGACCCACAAACTCACACAGAGACCCTTCGACTCACACAGAGACCCATAGACTCACACAGAGACCCACAAACTCACACAGAGACCCACAAACTCACACAGAGACCCTTAGACTCACACAGAGACCCATAGACTCGCGCAGAGACCCATAGACTCACACAGAGACCCATAGACTCACACAGAGACCCAAAGACTCACACAGAGACCCATAGACTCACACAGAGACCCAAAGACTCACACAGAGACCCAAAGACTCACACAGAGACCCATAAACTCACACAGAGACCCATAGACTCACACAGAGACCCACAGACTCACACAGAGACCCATAGACTCACACAGAGACCCAAAGACTCACACAGAGACCCATAGACTCACACAGAGACCCATAGACTCACACAGAGACCCACAGACTCACACAGCGACCCTTAGACTCACACAAAGACCCATAGACTCACACGAGCATCAGGATGAAAACATCATCGTGACTGTTGCTGCCTCCTCCACCACCTCCACCTCCTCCTCCAACGGTCCGCTCCGGGAAATGCGAGGGGAGCCACCGGCAATGCACCGCCACACCGCCACCACACCACCACCACACCACCGCCATGGCACCGCCACACCGACACGGCACCACCACCACACCACCGCCACACCGACACGTCACCGCCACACCGCCACGAGGGAGGGGGGGGGGTGACACCGACAATGCACCGCCACGGCACCGCCACGGCACCGACACACCGGCGAGGGAGGGGGGGGGGCGACACCGACAATGCACCGCCACGGCACCGACACACCGGCGAGGGAGGGGGGGGGGGCGACACCGCGGCTTCACGAACCTCCAGATTTATTTCAAAAAAGTAAATAATAGAATGCCTCTTGACGCGTGTGTATAGAATGTTGGGTAAAAAACAAAACAACTAGAAATTTTGACAACGTTCGACAATATATTACTCGAAAAACAAACGAGTCACCGCCGCTTAATTTTTCCGGTCCCATTTCTGCCGAAGACTCGCGACTTGAACGGTGGCAGCGGCGGGCACCACACCGCAGGTGTGACCCACACCGCCACGGGTGAGTCACCCCAAGGGCGACCCACACACCGAGGGTGACCCACACCGCCACGGGTGAGTCACCCCAAGGGCGACTCACACCCACGGTGACCCACACCCCGCGGGTGAGAATATCAGACCGACCCAGTGGCCGTGGCACACAGGTCAAGAGCGCCTCGCCTGGTAACGGCGGTTCAATGTTCACGCGAGAGTACACGGCACGGACAGAGAGAGAGAGAGCGGGAGAGAGGGAGCGAGGGAGAGAGAAAGGGGGAGAGAGAGCGGGAGAGAGAGCGAGGGAGAGAGAGCGGGGAGAGAGACAGGGAGAGCGAGAGAGAGAGAGAGAGAGAGGGAGAGAGAGAGAGAGGGGAGCGAGTCGATTTTCCACGGAGCGAATTTGATGAGCGGGAGAGAGCCGGCAGGTCTCCCTGTGCTGGTGTCCATCTGACCCCCCCCCCCCCCACTGACCCCCCCCCCCACACCCCGTGGCCTGTCCTGTCCATCAGGCTGCCGTCGTGGACATTTGCACCTCCGAGCGTCCAGGCGATCCGTCTCTCCTTTGATCACCGTGCGCCTGTCCAACCGAGTGAACCCACAAGTCCCATCTTGTCCATCCTCCACGCTGCATCGGGGGGGGGGGGCGCTACAGCGTGGCACCACCACCATCATTATCACCACCACCACCACCATCATGATCACCACCACCATCATGACACCACCACCACCACCATCATGATCACCACCACCACCATCATGATCACCACCACCACCACCATCATGATCACCACCACCACCACCATCATGATCACCACCACACCACCACCACCATCATGATCACCACCACACCACCATCATGATCACCACCACCACCACCATGATCACCACCACCACCACCATGATCACCACCACCACCACCATGATCACCACCACCACCACCATCATGATCACCACCACCATCACCACCACCACCACCACGATCACCACCACCACCACCATCATGATCACCACCACCATCAGATCACCACCACCACCACCACCATGATCACCACCGTTGCTGCCCTCCTATCAGCTGCGTAAGGTTGCGAAAGAAGTCCCACGTGGGTACGTCCGGCTCATCCCCTCCGTCCGTCACCTCGCGAGCCCTCTGCCCGCCCCACCCCCTCATTGTCCACCCACCTCACCCACCCCAACCCCACCCACCCCACCCACCCACCTCACCCACCCAGCAATTGTCCACCGAGGCCCGGCAGACGCTAGAGCGGGCCCCCGCCGCCGCCGCCGTCACCGTCGTCATTGCCGCTGTTGTTGTTGTTGTTGACGTTGTTGTTGTTGCAGTTGCCGCTGGAGGGCAGGGCTGAGGAGGCCCCGGCGCCCGACTGATGCGCCCGCAGCAGGTGGCGCTTGAGCTCGCAGGGCCGGCGGGCGCCCTTGCCGCACACGGGGCACACGTGGGGGTAGTTCTTGGTGTGCACCGACACCACGTGACGGCGCATGCCCGACGCGTCGTACGTCGTGTGCTCGCACTGCTCGCACCGCAGCAGACGCTTGTGCCGACGCTTGGACGACGACGACGACGACGCCGGCGTTGTCGCCGTCACCGGCGAGCCGCCGCCGCCGGCGCCGCGGTGGTGCCGGCGGCCCCGGCCGTCGCCGGCGCCGGTGTCCGCCCACGGCCGTTCAACGACATCGCCGCCACCGCCGTCCGGCTCGGTGGCCTCCGCCCGACTCTCCGCGTGGTTCAGATAGAACTGACGCCGCTGCTGCTGCTGCTGCGGCTGCTGCTGCTGCTGCGGTTTCTGCCAGCGGCCGGTGTCGGCGCCGTGGCTGTTGCCCGCGGCGACGCCGGCGCCGGAGGAGGAGCCGGAGCCGTGTGTGGCGGCGTGCCTGCGCAGCTTCGAAGGCCTCGCGAAGGCCTTGCCGCACGTGGAGCACACGTGGGCCTTCTTGGTCTGGCGCGGTCGCACGCGCCACTGCGGCTTGTCGCGCCGGGGGGGCGGCGGCGGCGGCGGCGTCGTCGGCACGGCGACGGCGTCGGCGCCGTCGGCGCCGCCGGTGCCGCCCCAAAGCAGCTCGGTCTCCACCAGCCACTCGCTGGCGCGCGAGATCACCTCGTACGGGATCTCGCCCTCCTCCAGCGCCGTCCGCTTACCCTTCGCCGGCCCGGCACGGCCGGCGCCCGGCCCGCGGTAGCCGCGCTGCTCCCCCCGGTGCCGCCGGTGCCGCCGGGGCTTGGCCGGCGTGCGCCGAGGCCAGGTGCTGGAGGAGCGCCGCCTCGTCCAGGAAGCGGCAGGCGCAGGCCAGGCACTCGTGCCCTTCGCCGATATCGTCGTCGTCGTCCTCTTCCTCGTCGTCTTCCTCGTCGTCGTCGTCTTCGCCCGCCCCCCCCTCCACCTCCTCTTCCTCCACCTCGTCGGGGTCTCCGTCGCCGATGTAGTAGCTGCTGTCGTCGTCGCCGATGAGGAACGCCGATGACGGCGGCGACGACGAGACTCCGTTGTGGAGTCTCCCGTTGCCGCCCTTCGCCTCGCCGCCGCCGCCGGCGTCGTCGGCGTTGCCGCCGCGCGACTCCAGCCGGATGGAGCTGAAGAAGTCTCGGCGTCGCTCGGGGAACACCGCCCCCCCACCTCCTCCCCCCCCTCCTCCTTCACGCAAACTCCTCCTCCGACGTCCTCCTCCTGCTGCTGCCGCCGCTCTTCCTCCTCCTCCTCGTCGTCGTCGTTCTCCCCGACGACGACGAGGAGGGAGCCGTTGGCCGCGCCGTAGCTACCGTCGCCGTCGTGGCGATGGCGCGGCGGGGGTCGCAAGCGGCGACGGAAGCCGCGGCGACGGTTGAGCCGCGCCGACACCGCGCCCGCCGGCAGCTCCCGCTCACCGACGCCGTCCGTCGCCGCCGCGGGCGACGGTCGCCTCTGCCCCCCCCCTGCGCCGTTGCCGCCGGCGACGCCGCCCGCTCGTAGTAGAGGTGAGCGGCGTGCCGCGCGGTCACGTGGTCCTCCAGGGCGCTCGCATCGCGCGCCCAGAAGCCGCACTCGCCGCACCGCAGCGGCCCACCGCCACCACCGCCACCGCCCTCTTCATCATCGTCGTCGTCGTCAACGTAGTCTAGAGCGACGTACTTGCCACCGGCGTTGACGTCCTCCTCCTGCCGGTCGTGCCGCCGGCGGTTGTTGTTGTCGTTGTTGCCGTTGTTGTTATTGTTGTTGTTGTTGTGCGTGGTGGCCAGGTGGTCGCACACGATGCTGTAGTCGCCGCTGCGGTAGCCGCACACGCGGCAGCAGAACGCCGACGCGCCGCGGTCGTAGGAGACGCGCGGCGACAGAGACTCCTTCCCCGCCGCCGCTGGCCCTCCTCCTCCTCCTCCGCCGCGCCGGAACTTTCCGGCGATGCCGGCGGCGCCGGGACGCTCCGGCGGCCCCGGCGGCCGCCACCGCCGGGGGGCGGCCGCCGCGCGCCGGCCGGCTCGGCGGCGCCGGCGGCGACGGAGCAGCAGCAGCGGCGGCAGCGGCACGGGCAGCGGGCGGCGGTGCCGGACGTCGAGGGGGGGCGGCCGCCGGCGCCGGCGGCCGCGAGGGCCGAGGAGCAGGCCGAGTGGACGAGGTGGCGCAGCACCAACTCGCACAGCGCGGCAAAGTCGCGCGGCGGGGCGGCTGAGGTGGTCCCGCCGCCTCCCCCCACCCCCTCGTCCTCCTCATCGTCGTCCTCCTCGTCGTCGTCCTCCCCCGCGTCGTCATCGCCGTCGTCATCGTCGTCCTGCCGCTGCCGCTCGTCGTCGTCGTCAACGTCGTCGCGGTTGAGACGCCGCGGAGAGGCCGGGCGGAGCGCGCTGGAGGGGGGTGGCGGCCGGTGCGGCGGAGGTGGCGCGGAGCCGGAGGTACGGACAGGCGGCTGGGGAACGGGGACCGCTCTGTGGGGGGGGGGACGGAGGGGTTAGAGGTCCCTGTCGTTATCGCCATCATCACCGCCAACACCGTCAACACCGTCGTCATCATCGTCGTTGTTGTAGTTTTCCTCGCACCTTCTGTTCATAGGTGGCGTTGTGTCGCCACTTTGGAAGGGATTAGCCAGAGATCAATCGATGGGAGACGTCTTCTGGCATTGCTTGGCACAAATGCAGCAGCAGTTTGGGACGTTTGCGTCGATTCGATTTTGGTAATCGGCTAGCATGGAGCAGTAACCTGAATGGAGGCGAGCCAGTTTTGTGCGAATTGCCCGGGTCAGGGATTTTTCGTCATCTGCTATGGGTGGGGGCCAACCCCCGAGCACAACATTGGGGGCTTGGAGGCGTCCAGGTGTGCAAGTGGTTCAACATCGATGTGGCGGTGCTATTTGGTGGAAGAGCGTTTAAAGTAGATTGCACGTTGGCAGAGCTGAAGGAAAGCGAGGTGGATTTCATTTTCCTAGCAGGTGCAGGGCAGAGGTCGCAAACGGGTTATGTTTCCTTACCCATACCCAGCCGCACCAGGGTCGCAAATGGGTACCCGTACCCGGCCGGGTACGGGTAGCCGGGTATCGGGTAGGGTACGGGTATCGGGTACCCGGTTGCGACCTCTGGTGCAGGGGGGCTTTGACTAGCTTTGTGCAAGGATGCGTTGTCGAGTGGCATGAAGCTTGCAGTGTTCTTGAATCGGAAGAACTTTGGTTTCTTGGTGGAGATGGTCAATGGGCGCTATGAGGTGGCATCCTGTGGCTTGGCGAAGTGCCTGGTTTTGGGAGGTTTGGAGCTTTTGGTAACCTGTAGAGGAGAGGTTTGGACACCAAATGGGACTGGCATAATTGACGACGGGACGTCCAATGGCTTTGTAGGTTAGGAGTAAAGTCTCCTTTTGTTGACCCCAAGATGTGCCGGCTAAAGCTCGTATAATGTTATAGCAATGGTCAGCTGTGGGCTCTCATGATATTGTTTTTTTCCGAGACCAAGGTGCTCTACAAACCTTCGGGCTACCATCAAAGGTTTGTTCATGAAGCCATCCAGATATATAAACACAGACTTAACTTCAACCGAGAAGATGGATACAGTTGAGCAATCATTGGAAGGATGTTATTAACCAGGTAAAACCTTCACTGCTTTATAGTTTGCCTTCATATCCGCATCTCCAGTTTCTTCAGCCTCCAACACTCGGTGTTGGAGCTTGCACTTCTCCACTCCCCCTACCCCACACCCCCACCCTCTTATCTCTCCTCCCTGGCTCCTCCCCCCTCTCTTACTTATATAGCCTCGTGTTACAAGCCCCCTTTTGCCCACTTCAGCGATTGTTTCTTGCTGTGGTTGTCCCATCTGATGACGGGCGCTTGTGCTGCGCCCGAAACGTCGTGATTTAATTTATTTATACCACGTGACTTTACCAAAAGAACCAAAGAGTATGGATCCCTGCAGTCACGAAAACTTCAAATCTAGATTCGGCATGGACGTTTCTTGCCGTGTTGAACGAAACTAAGCGTGGTGTAAAAGGTTACACCTAGAATTTTGGGGGGGTTTGCTAGTGGGAGGCATTGATTGTTTATTATGACGTTGGGATGTAAGTTGGGCTGATTAGGATCAGGTGTGAAAAGGGCGACTGTTGATTTGGATGTTGAGACTTGAAGCGATCCATTGGCTAGGAAAGTGCTGAGCCGTTTTAGATAGGAGTTGGAGTTTTCCATGCTGGGTATATTTTGATTAAACGTGTAAACTGTGATGTCGTCGGCATAGCCGACTACTTGTACTCCTTTCGGAGGAGTTGGTAGATCGTGGAGGTAGGCGTTGAACAGCACTGGGTATGTTATGGAACCTCGGGGTACTCCTGCATGAATGTTTCGTGAGGAGGATTGAATATCACGAGAGAGAGTCGCGTGATTGGCGGCCCCCTTAGGAAATTTGTAAGCCAGCAAACAAGGTCTGATGGTAGCGTAGAACCCTGGATGATGTTCTAGATTTGAATTCTAGATTTGAAGCTTTCGTGACTGCAAGGATTCATATTCTTAGGTTTTTTTCGGTAAAGTCACGTAGGTAAAAAATTAAAATTAATAAAAGTAAATAAAATAAATAAATCAGACGGAGGACAGCCGTCTAGGTATCAAGATAAGTGAGAAATTCCAAGAAAACAGTCCTTGTTTATATACTGGTTGAGGGTGGGATGTTGATGAGCGTGAGGTGGTTAACGGTGTCGAATGCCTTTGTAAGGTCAAGGGAGGCGACGATGGTGCGAGATGGGGACTTTTTCTCATTGAAACCCTTCGCAATTTGGGTGGTTAGGTTGAGAAGAGCTGTCGTTGTTGAGTGTGCGGGGCCGACAGCCGTGTTGGTGAGATGATGGAGGTAAGTTGGTGGTGATGATTGGAAGGATGAGGGCCTCAAAATCTTGATTGATGGGCAAAGTTGGGAACTCGGCCTGTAGGACGTTGCTTGATTGAGGTCTTTGCGGGGTTTTGGAAGTGGGATTATTGTCGATGATTTCCAGATGGCCGGAATGAGTTGCACTGGGAGTGAGGCGTTAATGGTGGAGGCGAGAAACTTGATGCCAAGGGGCCGAGTGTTTTGCGATGGGGCAAAGCTATGCCATCGGCCAAATGCGGAATCACTTTTGGCTTTTTCGATAGCTGGTTTCACACTCTTCAAGGGTAAATTGGAGGGGTGCCGTTTAGAGGTAGTTCCTTGATTTGACGGATTTTTTGACGGGCGCATTTATTGGGAGAGTGTGGGACGGCTGATGAGAAAAGTTTGTTGAAGTGGTTGGCGATGTTGTTGTTGCTGTAGTGCCATAAGAGGGGAGGGGGCTGCTGGGGGCTCTGGGACCCTAGACAGTTAAGCCCTTGGCGCCAGGCGCTAGAATCCCAGGCACCCCAGACAGTTAAGACCCTTGGCGCCACCAACGGGGGGGGGGGCTGTGTGTGCTCTGTGGGATATCTGGGGGCGCACACAACCCCACCCCTCGTTGGGGACGAGGCATAAAAGGGGAGCTCCCTGGCCGATCGGGGCCAGTCGCAGCTCAAGACCCAAGACCCGCCAGCCAGCCGCTTAGGACCCTGGACCCCCTCGTCCCGCTTGTCCTTGTAAGGGCCGGGACGCTGTGCGGGCCAGTGGTGGGACTCTGGGACTCCCGGCTCTACGTCCTTGTAAGGGCGAGTTCCGAGGAAGCCAGTGTCCAGACCCGCACCTTGGCTGGGTCGGGTCAGGTAGCCTCCCTTAGGGTAATTGTAGCCGGAGGACCCCAGAGCGTAGCCAGAGTAGTGTATCTAGGCTGTGTTCCTAGGCTGTGTACCTAGGCTGTAACAGAGTATCAGGACTGTTGGAGTGTTGTATTGTAATAAAGAAGTCACCTCTATAAGTGTCTCCGGAACCCATTACATTGTTTATGATGATTTTTTTTTCGATTTAAAGCTTTCGTGACTGCAGAGATTCATCTTCTTGGTTCTTTCGACAGCGTTTTTCTGACAGCCCTGTTCTTCACCTGAGGACGGCTGCTTGCGTTGTGGCCGAAACGTCGTGAGAATTGTATTTTATTATGTTTAATTTCAATTATTTTATTATTTCCCTTCTACGTGACTATGGCGGATTTGTTGAAATTGATTGCACAATTGGGTGGCGGTTATGAATGTCCGTCTAAGGCTTTGATGGTCTTCCAAAGTTTTGACGAGTTTTGGCGATGGTCAAAAGATTCAACAAACTCGTGCCAGCGTTCTGTTTTGGCTTGATTGATTTGCTTTGTGATTTCGATATTGAAGGCTGGAATTTGTGGCGATGTAGGATTTTTTGTCCTCAGAGTATTTCGTTGGTTTATTAGCGTTGAGGCTTCTTTAAGGAAATGGTTGATGTTGTCGTGAATAACACTGGTCAACACACTTTTTCTGGCATAAGGTATTGCAACGGTTTTAAGGTAATTTTGGGGGTGCTGATTCCAAATCTGGCATCAGTTTTTGTCAATCACATCAGGTTTTTGAGATATCAAATATTGCATTTTCAATAAAACCTGCAGAAGAAATATATTAAATAAATGTGGATATCTACATAAAATTATATTATAAACACACTATCCTACAAATACAGCACCATATTTGAACACTAAAGCAGTCACTGACTCGCAACAACTTGCAATCATAAGTGACAGAGTTAATTTCGGGTAAAATCAATGAAAATGGGGTATGCCGATAGCATAACATGAGATGTGATTGAGCAAATCTGAAATCATATTTGGAATCGGCACCCTGAAATTAGTCTAAAACATCTTCTTGGTTCTTTCGGTAAAGTCACGTAGAATGGAAATAATAAAATAATAAAAATAAAACATAATAAAATAATTCTCACGACGTTTCGGCCACAACGCAAGCAGCCGTCCTCAGGTGAAGAACAGGTCTGTGGCTGTCGGAAAGACACTGTCTGAATGCTGTCTTCCCGACAGACGCTGTCTTTCCGACAGACCTGGTCTTCACCTGAGGACGGCTGCTTGCGTTGTGGCCGAAACGTCGTGAGAATAATATTTTATAATGTTTGATTTTTATTATTTTATTATTTCCCTTCTACGTGACTTTACCGAAAGAACCAAGAAGATGAATCCCTGCAGTCACGAAAGATTTAAATCGAAATTTAATTGTATTTTATAATGTTTAGTTTTATTATTTTATTACTTCCAATCTACGTGACTTTACCGAAAG
>WFAB01003238.1:0-19268 GCA_018977245.1 Lethenteron camtschaticum | reverse complement strand
ATGACGACGTGACTATGATGACGTGACTATGACGACGTGGCTATGACGACGTCGCTATGACGACGTGGCTATGATGACGTCGCTATGACGACGTGGCTATGACGACGTGGCTATAACGATGTGGCTATGATGACGTAACTATGACGACGTTGCTATGAAGACGTGGACTATGATGAATGAATAACGAACCAATGGAACTGATGATGATGCTGACGATGATGATGATGCTGATGATGGTGTTGCTGATGATGATGCTGCTGATGATGCTGCTGCCGCTGATGCTGCTGCTGATGATGTTGATGATGATGCTGCTGATGCTGCTGATGATGCTGCTGTCACTGATGCTGCTGCTGATGAATGCTGCTGATGATGCTGTTGATGCTGTTGATGATGATGATGCTGCTGCTGATGATGCTGCTGTTGATGATGATGCTGCTGCGCTGATGCTGATGATGATGCTGCTGCTGATGCTGCTGATACTGCTGATGATGCTGCTTGCTGCTGCTGCTGATGATGCTGCTGCCGCTGATGCTGCTGATGATGATGCTGCTGCTGATGATGCTGCTGCTGCTGCTGATGCTGCTGCTGATGATGATGCTGATGCTGCTCTGATGGATGATGCTGCTGCTGCTCTGATGATGATGCTGCTGCCACTGATGCTGATGATGCTGCTGCTGCTGATGATGCTGCTGCTGCTGCTGATGATGCTGCTGCTGCTGCTGCTGATGATGATGATGCCGCTGTGTAGAACACGACGGGAGCTGACCCCTGGGTGGAGCTCGTGGGCCTCCGGCCGTTCACCAACCACACGGTGAGCGTGGCGGCCTTCACGGCCGCGGGCAACGGAGGGCAGAGCAGCACCCCCCTTGCCTTCACCACCGCCATGGCCGGTGAGTCGCCTGCTGTCTCTCCCACGTGTCTCTCCCCTGCTGTCTCTCCAACGTGTCTCTCCCACGTGTCTCTCCCACGTGTCTCCCTGCTGTGTCTCCCTGCTGTGTCTCCCCGCTGTGTCTCCCACGTGTCTCTCCCTCGTCTCTCCCACGTGTCTCCCACGTGTCTCCCCGCTGTGTCTCCCCGCTGTGTCTTACCGCCGTGTCTATCCCACGTGTCTCTCCCACGTGTCTCCCTGCTGTCTCTCTCACGTGTCTCTCCCACGTGTCTCCCTCGTGTCTCTCCCACGTGTGTCTCCACGCTGTGTCTCCCACATGTCTCTCGCAAGTGTCTCCCTGCCGTGTCTCCCTCGTGTCTCCCTCGTGTCTCCCTCGTGTCTCCCCGCCATGTCTCCCACGTGTCTCTCCCTGCCGTGTCTCCCACGTGTCTCTCCCTGCTGTCTCTCCCACGTGTCTCTCCCTGCTGTCTCTCCCACGTGTCTCTCCCTGCTGTCTCTCCCACGTGTCTCTCCCTGCTGTCTCTCCCACGTGTCTCTCCCTGCTGTCTCTCCCACGTGTCTCCCTGCCGTGTCTCCCACGTGTCTCTCTGCTGTGTCTTTCCCACGTGTCTCTCCCACGTGTCTCCCTGCTGTCTCTCTCACGTGTCTCTCCCACGTGTCTCCCTCGTGTCTCTCCCACGTGTCTCCCTGCTGTGTCTCCCGCTGTGTCTCCCACGTGTCTCTCGCAAGTGTCTCCCTGCCGTGTCTCCCACGTGTCTCCCTGCTGTGTCTATCCCACGTGTCTCTCCCACGTGTCTCCCTGCTGTCTCTCCCTCGTGTCTCTCCCACGTGTCTCCCTCGTGTCTCTCCCACATGTCTCTCCCACGTGTCTCCCTGCTGTGTCTCTCCCACGTGTCTCCCCGCTGTGTCTCCCACGTGTCTCTCCCACGTGTCTCTCCCACGTGTCTCTCCCACGTGTCTCCCCGCTGTGTCTCCCACGTGTCTCTCCCCGCTGTCTCCCTCGTGTCTCCCTCGTGTCTCCCCGCTGTGTCTCCCAATTGTCTCTCCCTGCCGTGTCTCCCACATGTCTCCCCACGTGTCTCCCCCCTGTGTCTCCCACATGTCTCCCACGTGTCTCCCTGCCGTGTCTCCCACGTGTCTCCCACGTGTCTCCCCGCCATGTCTCCCCCACCCCCCCCCCCATGTCTCCCCAACGTCTCGCCGCGTCGCTCCCGTGCGCGTCACCCCGTGCGTCACTCCACCCCCCCCCTCCCGTGCATCACCCCCCCCCCGTGCGTCACCCCCCCCCCCCGTGCGTCACTCCACCCCCCCCCCCGTGCGTCTCCGCGTAGCCCCCGGCCCGTGCTCAACCTGAGCTGCGCCGCGTCGAGCTGGCACGAGGTGTCCGCGTCGTGGTCGGCGCCGGCCCGAGACCAACGGGCCTCTCTCCGGCTACCGCCTCTCGCTGGTGGCGGCGGCGGCGTCGGTGGAGCGGCTGGTGCCGCCGGCGGGGCTCTCGGCGCTGTGGGACCGGCTCCCTGCGGACACGGAGGTCCGCGTCACCGTCGCAGCCGACAACCCCGCCGGCCTGGGGAGCAACCGCAGCTGCGTGGCGCGCACGGCGGCCGAGGCGAGGTGGGCGAACGGGCCACCTGGCAACTGGGCAATTGAGCAAACGGGCAACCAGGCAACCAGGCAACCTGGTAACCAGGAAACCTGGCAACCTGGCAACCTGGTAACCTGGTAACCTGGCAACCTGGCAACCTGGTAACCTGGCAACCTGGCAACCAGGCAACCTGGCAACCTGGCAACCTGGCAACCAGGCAACCTGGCAACCAGGCAACCTGGCAACTAGGCCACCGGTTAACTAGGCAACTCGGCAACCGGGCAACCATTCAAATTGGCAACCGGGAATCTGGGCAACTGGGCAACTGAGCAAGCAGGCAACTGAGCAGCTGGGCAACTGGGCAACTGGGCAACCAGTCAACTAGGCAACTGAGACACTGGGCATCCGGCTAATCAGGCAACCGGGCAATGAACCAGGTGATCAGATGACTGGGCAATGGACTCTATCGCAGAGGTCGCAACCGGGTACCTGATACCCGTACCCTACCCGATACCCGGCTACCCGTACCCGGCCGGGTACTGGTAGCCATTTGCGACCCTGGTGCGGCCGGGTACGGGTAAGGAATCAAAACCCGTTTGCGACCTCTGCTCTGTCGTGACCAATGTGTTGATTGTGAACCCCCCCGCCCCCCCACCCCATCCACCCCCCCCCGTTTTAGTCCCCGGCGCCCCCTTGCCCCCGCAGCTGCTGGCGCTGGGCGCCACGTGGGCGGCGCTGAGCTGGCGCGCCCCGGCCCTGCTGCCGGGCCGGCTGGCGCGCTACTCCGTGTCGTGGGAGCTGCGCCCGGCGGCTTGCGCCGGCTGGAGCCCGCGGCGGCGGCGGCCTGCGCCGAGGCGGCCGGCGCCGTCGACGCGCCGGCCGACCGCACGGAGCTGCGTGTGGACGGCCTGCGCCCGTACCGCTGGTACCGCTTCCGAGTGGCGGCCGCCACCGGCGCCGGCCTGGGCCCGGCGTCCGAGTGGAGCGCGGCGCGCACGGCCGTGGGAGGTGAGAGCGCCGTGGGTTGGGTGACCGCGTGCCGCGCCAGGCTTGAAGCACGTCGCAGCACGGTGACCTAACCGGGGCAACGCCGGGGCTTGCCGCGCTGCGCCACCGTGAACGCGCCGCAGTACGGCGCTCTTACCGCATGGCACCAGCCTGGCCAAACCACCACACCGTGATGCCGTGGTCTAGGCGTAGAAGCGTGACCAGGGTCAGTGCTAGGGTCAAGGCTAGGGTCAGTGGTAGGGTCAGGATCAGGGTTAGCGTCAGTGTTAGGGTCATGTTTAGGGTCAGGGTTAGTGTTAGCGTCAAGGTTTGGGGTTAGGGTCAGGTTCATGGTTCGGGTCAGGGCCAGGGCTGGCGTCAGGTTCATGGTCAAGGTTAAGGTCAGGGTCAAGGTTCGGGTCAGGGTCATGGTTAGGGTCATGGTTCGGGTCAGGGTCAGGGTTCGGGTCGTACCGTCCGTCGTGGGCGCTGGGCCTCGGGCTCCGCGTGACCGACCCGGCTCTGGTCTGTGACCCCGGTCAGGGTCAGGGTTCGGGTCTGGGTCAGGGTTCTGGCCAGGGTCATGTTTAGGTTCAGGGCCAGTATTAAGATCAGCGTCAGGGTTATAGTCAGGGTCAGGGTTCGGGTCGTACCGTCCGTCGTGGGCGCTGGCCTCGGGCTCCGCGTGACCGACCCGGCTCTGGTCTGTGACCCCGGTCAGGGTCAGGGTTCGGGTCTGGGTCAGGGTTCTGGCCAGGGTCATGTTTAGGTTCAGGGCCAGTATTAAGATCAGCGTCAGGGTTATAGTCAGGGTCAGGGTTCGGGTCGTACCGGCCGTCGTGGGCGCTGGGCCCGGGCTCCGCGTGACCGACCCGGCTCTGGTCTGTGACCCCGGTCAGGGTCAGGGTTCGGGTCAGGGTCAGGGTGTCGGGTCGTACCGTCCGTCGTGGGCGCTGGCCTCGGGCTCCGCGTGACTGACCCGGCTCTGGTTACTGACCCCGGCAGCTCCCGGCACGGCGCCCGTGAACGTGACGGCGGTGGCCGTGGCCGCCGACACCATCGTCGTGTCCTGGGGGGAGCCCCCCACGCTGGCGGGGCCAACCTACTACTTGGTGCAGGTGGGTCACGGTGCCACCATCATCATCATCATCACCATCATCATCATCATCATCACCACCATCAGCACCATCTTCACCACCATCAGCACATCATCACCACCATCATGACCACCATCATCATCATCATCACTATCATCACCACCATCACCACCATCACCACCACCTACTTTGTGCAAGTGAGTCACGGCACCACCATCATCATCATCACCACCATCATCACCATCATCAGCACCATCTTCATCATCATCATTACCATAATCACCATCATCATCACCACCGTCATCATCATCATCACCATAATCACCACCATCACCACCATCATCATCATCACTACCATCATCACCATCATCACCACCATCATCACCATCATCTTCATCATCACCACCATCATCATCACCATCAGCACCATCATCATCATCATCACCACCACCATCACCACCATCATCATCACCATCAGCACCATCATCATCACCATCATCACCATCATCACCACCATCACCACCACCATCAGCACATCATGACCACCATCATCATCACCACCATCACCACCATCATCATCATCACCACCATCATGACCACCATCACCACCATCATAATCATCATCACCACCATCATGACCACCATCACCACCATCATCACCACCATCACCATCAACACCACCATCAGCACTATCATCACCACCACCACCATCACCACCACCACCACCACCACCATCACCATCATCACCCACCACCATCCGGTGTCGGGGAGACGTTTGCCCATCGTTCCGCGTCACGCCCTGAGAGCCGCGACGCGCCGTCTCGAGGTGGCGGGCGTCGCCATCGGCGGCGTCCCTCGCCACTCGATGCCTCGACGGGCCATCGACCCGGGGCCCCACGGGAGAAGCGACGCACCGATTGACCGCCGGCTCCTCCACCTCAACGAGAGCCCCCCCCCCCCGCTCCACCACCCTCTGCTTCTTCACCTCCACGCATCCATCACGGCCGCGCCCGTCAGAGTGACGGCGCCAGATCCATCCCTCCGTCTCACCGCCCGTCTCACCGCCCGTGGTGTCGAGCGTCGCGTTACGGCGCCGCGCCCAACACTCTCGCCGCGCGCCGCCCTGGCGATTGGTCACCGGTGTCAACGCGCCAGGGGATCACTCGCTCGCTCGCTCGCTTGATCGGTCGGCTCGCTCGCTCGATCGATCACTGGGGTTTGAATGTCCCCCGTGTTTGTGTCGCCCGCACACTTGCCCGTCCGTCCGTCTGTCTGTCCGCGCGTGTGTTCCCTCATCCGCGTGTGCCCGTCCCGTGTTTCCGTGCTCCCGCGCGTGTGTCCGCGCGTGTGTCCACGTGTCCGCGCATCCATGTCCATGCGTGTCTCCGTGCTCGTGTTTGCCCATGTGTGTCTGTTGTATCCGCGTGTCCGTGTGTCTGTGCGCGGCCGTCCGTGTGTGTGCGTGCGTGCGTCCGTGTGCGTGTGTCTGCGTGTCCGCGCATCCATGTCATTGCGTGTCTTCGTGCTCGTGTTTGCCCGTGTCCGTGTGTGTCCACGTGTCCGTTGTGTCCGTGTGTGTGCGTGCGTGCGTCCGTGCGTGCGTGTGTCGGTGTGTCTGCGCGTCCGTCCGCGCGTGCATGCATCTGCACGTCCGTGCGTCTACGGGCTTGTCTGCGCTTCCATCCGCGCGTCCTCACGTCCCGCGCGTCTTCACGTCCGCCGCCAGGTGTCGGGCGGCGAGCGCAACCGCTCGGTGGACGTGCGGAACGAGACACGCCGCTGGGCTCGCGTCGACGGCCTGGAGCCGGCCACGCGCTACGCCGTGTGGGTCGCGGCCTACACCGACACGCCGGCCGCGGGACTCGCCGGGCCTCCCGTCTCCGTGCTCACGCCGCAGGCAGGTGGGTGCCGCCGCTGTGCACGCGACGGCGAAAGGTGGTCGTCGTCCCCCCCCGCCGCCACCAGCCGGCGTACGCCACCGAGCGCCACCTGTAGTTGTGTTGCCTCCGAAACGTCGTGAATTTTTTTATTTTATTTTAATTTCATTTTTTACCTACGTGACCTACACACACTTACCTACACACACACACTTACCTACACACACACTTACCTACACGCACACACTTACCTACACACACTTACCTACACACACACCTACACGCACACACTTACCTACACACACTTACCTACACTCACTCGCACTTACCTACACACACACACTTACCTACACACACACTTACCTACACGCACACACTTACCTACACACACTTACCTACACACACCACTTACCTACACACACACACACTTACCTACACACACTTACCTACACACACACACACTTACCTACACACACACACTTACCTACACCACACACACTTACCTACACACACACACTTACCTACACACACTTACCTACACACACACACTAACCTACACACACACACACACTTACCTACACACACACACTTACCTACACACACACACACTTACCTACATGCACACACTTACCTACACACACACGCACTTACCTACACACACTTACCTACACACACACACTTACCTATACTCACTCGCACTTATCTACACGCACACACTTACCTACACACACACGCACTTACCTACACACACTTACCTACACACACTTACCTACACACACACTTACCTACACACACACTTACCTACACACACTTACCTACACACACACACTTACCTACACACACACTTACCTACACACACACTTACCTACACACACTTACCTACACACACTTACCTACACACACTTACCTACACACACACTTACCTACACACACACACTTACCTACACACACTTACCTACACACACTTACCTACACACACACTTACCTACACACACACGCACTTACGTACACACACTCGCATGTACCTACGCATGCACACACACGCACGTACCTACACTCATGCCTACCTACACACACACACTTACCTACACACACACACTTACCTACACACACACACACACTTACCTACACACACACACTTACCTACACACACACACTTACCTACACACACACACTTACCTACACACACACACTTACCTACACACACACACACACTTACCTACACACACACACACACTTACCTACACACACCACACACACTTACCTACACACACACACTTACCTACACACACCACTTACCTACACACCACACCCACACACACTTACACACACACACACTTACACACACACACACTTACCTACACACACACACTTACCTACACACACACACTTACCTACACACACACTCACTTACCTACACACACACACTTACCTACACACACACACTTACCTACACACACACTCACTTACCTACACACACACACTTACCTACACTCACACACTTACCTACACTCACACACACTTACCTACACACACACACACTTACCTACACTCACACACACTTACCTACACACACTTACCTACACACACACACTTACCTACACACACACACTTACCTACACTCACACACACTTACCTACACACACACACTTACCTACACACACACTCACTTACCTACACACACACACTTACCTACACACACACACTTACCTACACACACACTTACCTACACACACACTTACCTACACACACTTACCTACACACACACACACACTTGCCTACACACACACGCACTTATGTACACACACTCGTATGTACCTACGCACGCACACACACGCGCGTACCTACACACACACGCACACCTACCTACACACACACGCTTACCTACACACACACACACTTACACACACACACACTTACACACACACATGTGCACACACACGTTCACACACACGTTCACACAAGCACACACACACGCGCACACACACACGTTCACACACACACACACGTACACACATGCACACACACACACGTTCACACACGCACACACACACGTTCACACACGCTCACACGCACCGAGCCGCCAATATCCCTGGTGCGTCGTCGAAGCCGACACTCGGTAACTCGACCGCGGTGGCGAAGAGCGGCAAACATCGCCTCCCATTGCATCTCTGCGTCTCCGCCACTCTCATTGGGTGACAGAGAGCCTGGTGGGGGGTGGGGGGGGCAGGGGGGGCAGGGCGTATTGATTTTAAGATTCTCTTACTGGTGTTCAAGGCCTTAAAGGTTCTTAGGCTGGGGTGCATCTCCCTGGAGGGTGTGAGATGCCCTGTCTGGGGGTACGAGACGTGGTCAGATTTTTTTTCACGAGAGAATTCATCGAAACAAATGAAGCCACGGCAACTTATGTAGGGAACTCACTTCGTTTCATCAAACCCCCGATGTGGTTATTAACATCGAACTTTGTTTTTGTTTACGATTGAGAACCAATGGGGAGCAAGGTTAAGAAACACTGAACTACATTATACACTACATTATACACTACACTACTATACACTACACTATACACTACACCACTATACACTACTATACAATATACTACTATACACTACACTACTATACACTACACTAAACACGGCACTACTATACACTACACTACTATACACTACACTACTATACACTACACTACTATACAATACACTACTATACACTACACTACTATACACTACACTATACACGACACCACTATACACGACACCACTATACACTACACTACTATACACTACACTACTATACACTACGTTTCGGCCACAACGCAAGTATCCGTCCTCAGGTCAAGAACAGGTCTGTTGGAAAGACAGCGTCTGAATGAAACACCACCAGGCTTGGTAGCGTATATTTAAGCTGCTGGGTTGGAGGGGGAAGAGCGCCTTGACAAAAGAATTTGCATATCAAGAGGAATTTAGCATATTTATGGGAAATGCAGATATGTAACGCATCGTGCAGGGAATTAATTTATTATTTATTATTTTCCCTTCTACGTGACTTTACCGAAAGAACCAAGAAGATGAATCCCCGCAGTCACGAAAGCTTTAAATCGAAATTTTATTATGTTTTTTTAATTTTATTATTTCCCTTCTACGTGACGACTTTACCGAAAGAACCAAGAAGATGAATCCCTGCAGTCACGAAAGCTTTAAATCAAAATTGAGTTGCTTCTTATTCAAACCGCAGTGGACGAAAGGCGGTGACCTCCGCGTGTAGGAGTCAAGCCCTTAACCTCCGACCCCTGCCGCACCCCCCCCCCCTCTCCCGGCAGCCCCCGTGGATGCCCCCACGCTGCTGGCGCCCGAGCTGCTGGCCGACTCGGTGACGCGCCTGCGGCTGGCGTTCTCGGCGCCGGCGCGGCCCAACGGCACGGCGCTGGCGTACCAGGTGTCGGTGCGGGAGGTGGGGGGCCCCGCGGCGGTGGAGTCGGCGGGGGGGGGCTCCTCCTCATCGTCGTCGTCGTCCGCCGCCGTGGTGCAGAACGTGACGACGCTGGCGCAGAGCGACCGGCTGCAGGCGGAGGTGTTCGGCCTCAAGGGCGGGCGAAACTACAGTCTCGCGGTGAGTGAGCGAGCACGCACCAGTCACTCGCTCAGTCACTCGCTTACTCGTTGGATCGCTCGCTCAACACAGCCCAAAAGATCGCCGGCTGCCATCTCCCCACACTGGAAGAACTACACAGTTCACGTTGCATCAAAAAAGCACAGAACATTATAAAGGACTCTTCTCACCCTGGACACTCACTGTTTGAGCTGTTGCCATCAGGCAGACGATTCAGATCAGTCAAAACAAGGACAAACAGATTCAAACAGAGCTTTTATCCTACAGCGATCACCACACTCAATAATGCTAATTAATTATTAAGTAATAGCGTTTACAATTGACTGTGAAATAGAGATGTGCAATGACAAAATGTAACCTTATGTGGGTATGTGGGTATACTTGGGCTGTTTTTATGTATAGTATAAATTGATTATCTTTCATTTAATTTTATTTTTATTTTCTTGTTTTATTTAATTTAAATTTATGAATGAGGCCCTGACTGGTGAGCATTTTAAATTTCGTTGTACTGGTGACAATGACAATAAACGATCTATCTATCTATCTCACTCACTAGCGAGCGAGCTTGTTCACTCCCTCGCTCGCTCTTTTACTAGATCGCCTTCTCAATCGCTCGCTCGTTGACTTATTCGCTCTCTCATTCGCTCGCTCTCTCACTCGCTCGCTCGTTGACTTATTCGCTCTCTCATTCGCTCGCTCTCTCACTCGCTCGCTCGTTGACTTATTCGCTCTCTCATTCGCTCGCTCTCTCACTCGCTCGCTCGTTGACTTATTCGCTCTCTCATTCGCTCGCTCTCTCACTCGCTCGCTCGTTGACTTATTCGCTCTCTCATTCGCTCGCTCTCTCACTCGCTCGCTCGTTGACTTATTCGCTCTCTCATTCGCTCGCTCTCTCACTCGCTCGCTCGTTGACTTATTTGCTCTCTCATTCGCTCGCTCTCTCACTCGCTCGCTCGTTGACTTATTCGCTCTCTCATTCGCTCGCTCTCTCACTCGCTCGCTCGTTGACTTATTCGCTCTCTCATTCGCTCGCTCTCTCACTCGCTCGCTCGTTGACTTATTCGCTCTCTCATTCGCTCGCTCTCTCACTCGCTCGCTCGTTGACTTATTCGCTCTCTCATTCGCTCGCTCTCTCACTCGCTCGCTCTCTCACTCGCTCGCTCTATCGCTCTCTCGCTCGCTCTCTCACTCGCTCGCTCGTTGACTCATTCGCTCTCTCACTCGCTCGCTCTCTCACTCGCTCGCTCGTTGACTTATTCGCTCTCTCATTCGCTCGCTCTCTCACTCGCTCGCTCGTTGACTTATTCGCTCTCTCATTCGCTCGCTCTCTCACTCGCTCGCTCGTTGACTTATTCGCTCTCTCATTCGCTCGCTCTCTCACTCGCTCGCTCGTTGACTTATTCGCTCTCTCATTCGCTCGCTCTCTCACTCGCTCGCTCTCTCACTCGCTCGCTCTATCGCTCTCTCGCTCGCTCTCTCACTCGCTCGCTCGTTGACTCATTCGCTCTCTCACTCGCTCGCTCTCTCACTCGCTCGCTCGTTGACTCATTCGCTCTCTCACTCGCTCGCTCTCTCACTCGCTCGTTCTATCGCTCTCTCGCTCGCTCTCTCACTCGCTCGCTCGTTGACTTATTCGCTCTCTCATTCGCTCGCTCTCTCACTCGCTCGCTCTCTCACTCGCTCGCTCTATCGCTCTCTCGCTCGCTCTCTCACTCGCTCGCTCGTTGACTCATTCGCTCTCTCACTCGCTCGCTCTCTCACTAGCTCGCGAGCTCATTCACTCACTCGCTCGCTCTTTCACTCGCTCGCTCTCTCATTAGCTCGCTCACTTGCTCGCTCTCTTTCTAGTTCGCTTACTCGCTCGCTCTCTCACTCGCTCGCTTACTCACTCGCTCGCGGATTGTCTCATTCGCTCTCTCGCTCAGTCACTCACTCGATCTCTCCCTAGCTCGCTTACTCGTTCGCTCGTTCACTCATTCACTCACTCGCTAATTTACTCACTCGCTCACTGACTCTCTCACCGACTAGCACACTCACTCACTCGCTCACATGGCCTGTCACTCACTCACTTACTCGCTCACTTGCTCACATGGCCTGCCACTCACTCACTTACTTGCTCACTTGCTCATATGGCCTGTTACTCGCTCATTCGCTCGTTCGCTCGCTCACTCACTCAATTGGCTCTCACAGTCGCTCCTCACCCTCACCGCGCTCACCGTTCCGCTGTGTGTAGGTGCGTGCGGTGAACGGGGCGGGTCCTGGGCCCTGGTCCGGTGAGCGAGTGGTGAGCACGGGCATCATGGGTGAGTGTCACTACGCACCACTCGCTACTCACCATACACTCACCACGCACTCACTACTCACTCACTGCACGGGCATCATGGGTGAGTGTCACTACTCACCACTCACTACTCACCATACACTCACCACGCACTCACCACTCACTCGCTACTCACCATACACTCACCACTCACTCACTACTCACCATACACTCACCACTCACTCACTACTCACCATACACTCACCACGCACTCACTACTCACTCACTGCACGGGCATCATGGGTGAGTGTCACTACGCACCACTCGCTACTCACCATACACTCACCACGCACTCACCACTCACTCGCTACTCACCATACACTCACCACGCACTCACTACTCACTCACTGCACGGGCATCATGGGTGAGTGTCACTACTCACCACTCACTACTCACCATACACTCACCACGCACTCACCACTCACTCGCTACTCACCATACACTCACCACTCACTCGCTACTCACCATACACTCACCACTCACTCACTATCACTATACACTCACCACGCACTCACTACTCACTCACTGCACGGGCATCATGGGTGAGTGTCACTACGCACCACTCGCTACTCACCATACACTCACCACGCACTCACCACTCACTCGCTACTCACCATACACTCACCACGCACTCACTACTCACTCACTGCACGGGCATCATGGGTGAGTGTCACTACTCACCACTCACTACTCACCATACACTCACCACGCACTCACCACTCACTCGCTACTCACCATACACTCACCACTCACTCGCTACTCACCATACACTCACCACGCACTCACTACTCACTCACTGCACGGGCATCATGGGTGAGTGTCACTACGCACCACTCGCTACTCACCATACACTCACCACGCACTCACCACTCACTCGCTACTCACCATACACTCACCACGCACTCACTACTCACTCACTGCACGGGCATCATGGGTGAGTGTCACTACTCACCACTCACTACTCACCATACACTCACCACGCACTCACCACTCACTCGCTACTCACCATACACTCACCACTCACTCGCTACTCACCATACACTCACCACGCACTCACTACTCACTCACTGCACGGGCATCATGGGTGATGTCACTACTCACCACTCGCTACTCACTACTCACCATACACTCACACTCACTCGCTACTCACCATACACTCACCACGCACTCACTACTCACTCACTGCACGGCATCATGGGTGAGTGTCACTACTCACCACTCGCTACTCACCATACACTCACCACGCACTCACTACTCACTCACTGCACGGGCATCATGGGTGAGTGTCACTATCACCACTCGCTACTCACTACTCACCATACACTCACCACTCACTCGCTACTCACCATACACTCACCACGCACTCACTACTCACTCACTGCACGGGCATCATGGGTGAGTGTCACTACTCACCACTCGCTACTCACCATACACTCACTCACTGCTCACCACTCACTCGCTACTCACCATACACTCACCACGCACTCACCACTCACTCGCTACTTCACCATACACTCACCCACGCACTCACTAACTCCACTACTCACTCACTGCACGGGCATCATGGGTGAGTGTCACTACTCACCACTCACTACTCACCATACACTCACCACGCACTCACCACTCACTCGCTACTCACCATACACTCACCACTCACTCACTACTCACCATACACTCACCACGCACTCACTACTCACCATACACTCACCACGCACTCACTACTCACATACACTCACCACGCACTCACTACTCACTCACTGCACGGGCATCATGGGGTGAGTGTCACTACTCACCACTCGCTACTCACCATACACTCACCACTGACTCACCACTCACTCACTGCTCACCACTCATTCGTGGTGGTTGTTGAAGTTGTTGTCGTGGTAGTTGTTGAACTTGTTGTCGTGGTGGTTGTCTAGTTGTTGTCGTGGTGGTGGTTGTTGTAGTTGAAGTTGTTGTCGTGGTGGTGGCTGTTGTTGAAGTTGTTGTTGTGGTGGTTGTCTAAGTTGTTGTCGTGGTGGTGGTTGTTGTAGTTGAAGTTGTTGTCGTGGTGGTGGTTGTTGTTGAAGTTGTTGTTGTGGTGGTTGTCTAAGTTGTTGTCGTGGTGGTGGTTGTTGTAGTTGAAGTTGTTGTCGTGGTGGTGGTTGTTGTTGTTGAAGTTGTTGTTGTGGTGGTTGTGGTTGAAGTTGTTGTCGTGGTGGTGGTTGTTGTTGTTGAAGTTGTTGTTGTGGTGGTTGTGGTTGAAGTTGTTGTCGTGGTGGTGGTTGTTGTTGTTGAAGTTGTTGTCGTGGTGGTTGTGGTTGAAGTTGTTGTTGTGGCGGTGGTTGTTGTGGTTGAAGTTGTTGTTGTGGCGGTGGTTGTTGTGGTTGAAGTTGTTGTGGTGGTGGTGGTCGTTGAAGTTGTTGTCGTGATGGTTGTTGTTGAAGTTGTTGTGGTTGTCGTTGTGGCTGCCCCCCCCCACCAGCCCCACCGGTGCCGCTGGGGCTGCCCGTGGTGGCGCGCCGTGCCGACGGCTCCCGCGCCGTCACGGCCGACACGGTGGCGCTCGCCGCTCCGGGCTGCCTCTTCAGCGACGAGCACGGACCCCTAGCACACATCCACACCATCGTGCTGGAGGCCGGGGGTAGGGGTCACGGGGGGTCACGGGGGTCACGGGGGGGGTTCACGGGGGGGGTCACGGGGGGTCACGGGGGTATGGGGAGGACACGGTGGGTGAGATTCAGGAAGGACCCCTCGCACAAATCCACACCATCGTGCTGGAGGCCGGGGGGTAGGGGTCACGGGGGGTCACGGGGAGGTCACGGGGGTCATGGGGGGGTCACGGGGGGGTCACGGGGGTCACGGGGGGGTCACGGGGGGTCACGGGAGGGGTCACGGGGGGGTCACGGGGGGTGAGATTCAGGAAGGACCCCTAGCACACATCCACACCATCGTGCTGGAGGCCGGAGGTAGGGGTCACGGGGGGGGGGGCATGTGGGGTCACGGGGGTCATGGGGGGTCACGGGGGGTATGGGGAGGACACTGAGGGTGAGATTCAGGAAGGACCCCTCGCACACATCCACACCATCGTGCTGGAGGCCGGGGTAGGGGGCACAGGGGGGGGTCACGGGGGGGTCACAGGGGCAGGGGGGGCCCGGGGGGGCACGGGGGGGTCACGGGGGGTGTCACGGGGGGGGGGGGTCACGGGGGTATGGGGAGGACACGGTGGGTGAGATTCAGGAAGGACACGGGGAGGGGGGGGAGACAGTGGGGACACGGAGGAGACAGGGAGACACGGTGGGGGGGGGGGGGGGGGGAGACAGTGGGGACAACGTGGGAGACGGGGAGGCATGGGGAGTCACAGGGGGGACATGGAGGGAGACGTGGGGGGAGACACAGGAAGGACACGGGGAGACACGGGGAGACACGGAGAGGGGGGGGGGAAACACAGGAGGGACACGGGGGAGACATTGGGGTACGGGAAGGACATCGGAGGGGCTGACACAGGGGGTCGAGTGGGAGACACGGGGTGGGGGGGAGACAGTGGGGACAACGTGGGAGACGGGGAGACATGGGGAGTCACGGGGGGGGGGGGACATGGAGGAGACGTGGGGGAAGACACAGGAAGGACACGGGGGAGACACGGGGAGGGGTGGGGGAGACACAGGGGGTCATGTGGGAGACACGGGGTGGGGGTGGAGACAGTGGGAGACACGTGGGAGACACGTGGGAGACACGGTGGGGGGGGGGAGACAGTGGGGACACGTGGGAACACGTGGGAGACACGGTGGGGGGGGGGGAGACAGTGGGACACGTGGGAGACACGTGGGAGACACGGTGGGGGGGGGGGGGGGAGACAGTGGGAGACACGTGGGAGACACGGTGGGGTGAGAGACAGTGGGGACACGTGGGAGACACGTGGGAGACACGGTGGGGGGGGGGGGAGACAGTGGGGACACGTGGGAGACACGTGGGAGACACGGTGGGGGGGGGGGGGGGGAGACAGTGGGAGACACGTGGGAGACACGGTGGGGTGAGAGACAGTGGGGACACGTGGGAGACACGTGGGAGACACATGGACCTTCACCGGGCATCATGTCCCCCCCCACCCCCCTCCAGCCGTAGCGGACGAACCGCTCGCCACGTGGCATGAGGCCTACTTTGGCAGTCGGCCCGCGGCCGTACGTGGCCATGGCGGAGGCCGTGGGGATCGCCTGCCGGGCCCAGCGGGGGTGGGCCCAGCGGGGGTGGGCCCAGCGGGGGTGGGCCAGCGGGGTGGGCCGGCCACGGGGGGCTCAGCGGGCCACCGAGCCCGTCCTCGTCGTCGGAGGGGACCAGACGTTGCCGGCAGAAGGCCCGCACCGACCAGGTGTGCAAACGGGCCGCTCAAGCCTGGGAGAGCTTACCTGTGAGTGGGGGGAGGGGAGGGGGAGATTCAAGCTCGTGCACTCGCCCAGAACACTCACCTCGACACTCATATACTCACCTGTACACTCATACACTCACCTGTACACTCACCTCTACAGTCATACACTCACCTCTACACTCATACACTCACCTCTGCACTCATACACTCACCTGTACACTCATACACTCACCTGTACACTCAACTCTACAGTCATACACTCACCTCCACACTCATACACTCACTTGTACACTCATACACTCACCTCCACACTCATACACTCACCTGCACACTCACCTGTACACTCACCTCTACACTCACCTTCACACTCATACACTCACCTGCACACTCACCTGTACACTCACCTCTACACTCACCTCTACACTCATACACTCACCTCTACACTCACCTCTACACTCACCTTCACACTCATACACTCACCACTACACTCACCTTCACACTCATACACTCACCTCTACACTCACCTTCACACTCATACACTCACCTCTACACTCACCTCTACACTCACCTTCACACTCATACACTCACCTGCACACTCACCTGTACACTCACCTCCACACTCACCTGCACACTCATACACTCACCTCTACACTCACCTCCACACTCACCTCCACACTCACCTCCACACTCACCTCCACACTCATACACTCACCTCCACACTCATACACTCACCTCTACACTCACCTCCACACTCACCTCCACACTCACCTCTACACTCACCTCTACACTCACCTCCACACTCATACACTCACCTCCACACTCACCTGTACACTCATACACTCACCTCCACACTCACCTCCACACTCATACACTCACCACTACACTCACCTCCACACTCACCTGCACACTCATACACTCACCTCCACACTCATACACTCACCTCCACACTCACCTCTACACTCACCTCCACACTCATACACTCACCTCCACACTCACCTGCACACTCATACACTCACCTCCACACTCACCTCCACACTCACCTGCACACTCATACACTCACCTCCACACTCATACACTCACCTCTACACTCACCTCCACACTCATACACTCACCTCCACACTCACCTGCACACTCATACACTCACCTCCACACTCACCTCCACACTCACCTGCACACTCATACACTCACCTCCACACTCATACACTCACCTCCACACTCACCTCTACACTCACCTCCACACTCATACACTCACCTCCACACTCACCTGTACACTCATACACTCACCTCCACACTCACCTCCACACTCATACACTCACCACTACACTCACCTCTACACTCATACATGCACCTCTATACTCATACACTCACCTCTACACTCACCTGTACACTCACCTCCACACTCATACACTCACCTATACACTCACCTCTACACTCACCTGTACACTCACCTTCACACTCATACACTCACCTCTACACTCACACCTACACTCACACCTACACTCATACACTCACCTCTACACTCACCTCTACACTCACCTGTACACTCACCTTCACACTCATACACTCACCTCCACACTCACCTCTACACTCATACACTCACCACTACACTCACCTCTACACTCATACACTCACCTCCACACTCACCTCTACACTCACCTCCACACTCACCTCCACACTCACCTCCATACTCATACACTCACCTCCACACTCACCTCTACACTCATACACTCACCACTACACTCACCTCTACACTCATACACTCACCTGTACACTCACCTTCACACTCATACACTCACCTCTACACTCACCTGTACACTCACCTCTACACTCACCTTCACACTCATACACTCACCTCTACACTCACCTTCACACTCATACACTCACCTCCACACTCATACACTCACCTGTACACTCACCTCCACACTCACCTCCACACTCATACACTCACCTCCACACTCACCTCCACACTCACCTCCACACTCACCTCCACACTCATACACTCACCTGTACACTCACCTCCACACTCACCTCTACACTCATACACTCACCTCACACTCATACACTCACCTCCACACTCACCTCCACACTCACCTCCACACTCATACACTCACCTCCACACTCATACACTCACCTCCACATCATACACTCACCTGTAACTCACCTCCACACTCACCTCTACACTCACCTCCACACTCACCTAACACTCACCACTACACTCACCTCTACACTCACCACTACACTCACCTCTACACTCACCACTACACTCACTCTACACTCACCTCTACACACACCTCCACACTCATACACTCACCTCCACACTCACCTCTACACACACCTCCACACTCACCTCTACACACACCTCCACACTCATACACACACCTCCACACTCACCTCTACACTCACCTCCACACTCACCTCTACACACACCTCCACACTCACCTCCACACTCACCTCTACACTCACCTCCACACTCACCTCTACACACACCTCCACACTCACCTCCACACTCACCTCCACACTCACCTCTACACTCACCTCTACACTCACCTCCACACTCAC
>WFAB01003237.1:0-17500 GCA_018977245.1 Lethenteron camtschaticum | reverse complement strand
TGCTGCTGCTGCTGTTGCTGCTGTAGCTGCTGTTGTTGCTGCTGTTGCTATTACAGCGCTGTCTTGATCTGTGTTACTTCCTTAACCACCTCCACCACCTCCACCACCTCCTGCCGCTTACAGTGATCGATATCAATCTGGAGAAACCCAAGGAACCTCCAGTGAGCGAAGCTTCGTGCTCCTGCTGATGTCCTGCCCTCGCCAAGTCCGTACGACAGCCTCCACCACGGCTACGATCCACCCACCCTCGTCCACCTCGTCCACCTCGTCCACCTCGTCCACCTTCTTCACCCCGACTCAACCACACGAGACACGAGCGTGTACACCAACACCACCACCACCCATCCTCGTCACGTTTTAGTGTCATCGTCATCGTCGTCGTCGTCGTCATCATCGATCGCTTCCCCGCCGTGTGGTGGCCGCGTTTGCCTGCCACCGTCACACCGCAAGGAGTGGATGTGCGTGTAAGGGGTCGGGGGGGGGGGGGGCGGAGTTTGATTTCTCGCCGCGTTATTTTGCCCGTGCGGTGCGCGTGTCCGGAGTGACGGCTGTGGCGGAGGTCGCTGGTAGACTGGGGGAGGGGGGGGTGTAAAACGTTGTACGGAATGCACACGGTGGCGTGCGTGCGTGTGTGTGTGCGTGCGAGCGTGTGTGCGTGCGAGCGTGCGTGCGAGCGTGTGTGTGCGTGCGTGCGTGTGAGCGTGTGTGTGCGTGCGTGTGTGTGCGTGCGAGCGTGCGTGCGAGCGTGCGTGCGTGCGTGTGAGCGTGTGTGTGCGTGCGTGCGTGCATGTGTGCGAGTGCATGTGTGCGAGCGCGTGTGTGTGTGTGCACGTGCGCGTGCGTGCATGTGTGCGTGCATGTGTGCGAGTGCGTGCGTGCGTGCGATCAAGGAAGTATCCAGAGCTGCAGTGTAGGGAGATGGGTGAGGCGTGGGGAGGTGTGTGTGGTATATGCTTGATGCGTGGTGTCTGCCGGTGAGATTAATTGAGCCCCCCCCCCCCCCCCCCCCGGCTTTCACGACGTTGGGTGCAAGCAGCGGCAGCAGCAGCGGCGAGCGAAAGCCGCGTTAGGAGGGCGGGATGGAGAGAAGCAGGGAAGAAAAAAAAACCCTCCCACCACCAAAACTACAACAACAAAAACTCATCGCGGCTAGCGGCGTAACGGACGTCCGGTTCGTTACCAAGCGTTCCGAATATCACTACGAGACATTCTAGATTTGAAGCTTTCGTGACTGCAAGGATTCATATTCTTAGGTTTTTTTCGGTAAAGTCACGTAGGTAAAACATTAAAATTAATAAAAGTTAAATAAAATAAAATCACGACGTTTACGGAAGCAACACAAGCTTCCGTCTTCAGGTGGAACCGTCACAGCCCGACAGCTGTATCAAGTAAATGAGACATCTCCTTTACCAAGTGGCAAAATATAGTAGTAGGTTTTTACCCTTTCAACTGGTACAAAAACTGACACCTTTGTACAAGGCATCATGTTTGCAATAACCACAACACAAGCAGTCAAAATGCAAACAAAAAGAAACAACTCTGATAATGATAAAGTACCCCTTTTGGCGTCATCTGGTCCAACACCAATGGGGACTAGGCTCTAAGAAAAGCTGTCTCGGGTGTGAACCAATCAACTTCAAGGACAGCGCATATCATCATCAGAGTTGTTTATTTTTGTTTGCATTTTGACTGCTTGTGTTGTGGTTATTGCAAACATGATGCCTTGTATAAAGGTGTCAGTTGTTGTACCAGTTGAAAGGGTAAAAACCTATCACTATGTTCCGAATATCATCGGCGTGCGTTGCTGCGCGCGTGTCCCCTTGTGTTGGTTGTTATTGTTTTAAAGTTGGCTTTGAGCGGGAGGTGGGGCAGATGCAGAGGTCGCAAACGGGTTTTGATTCCTTACCCGTACCCGGCCGCACCAGGGTCGCAAATGGCTACCCGTACCCGGCCGGGTACGGGTAGCCGTTCCCTACCCGTACCCGTACCCTACCCGAAATGAGTGACAAACGGTTACTCACAAGTGACTCGCGGCCTCCCCGTACCCGGCCGCACCAGGGTCGCAAACGGCTACCCGTACCTGGCCGGGTACGGGTAGGGTACGGGTATCGGGTACCCGGTTGCGACCTCTGGGCAGGCGGTGGGGTGCGTGGGGATTGGCGATCGTGGACAAATGTTTCGTTGCGCGTTTGTCCGACATCATAGCTCAGTGTGTCGAAGCTTCGAGGGGGGGGGGCACGCGCGTGTGCGTGTGTGCGTGCGTGTGTGCGTGTGTGTGGTGTGTGGCGTGGTGTGTGGTCGGTGTGTGCTGTGCGTGTGTGCGTGTGTGTGCGTGTGTGCGTGTGTGTGTGTGCGTGTGTGTGTGTGTGCGTGCGTGTGTGTGTGTGCGTGTGTGTGCGTGTGTGCGTGTGTGTGCGGTGTGCGTGTGCGTGTGGTGGTGCGTGTGTGTGGTGTGTGTGCGTGTGTGTGTGTGTGCGTGTGTGTGCGTGTGTGTGCGTGTGTGCGCGTGCGTGTGTGTGTGTGCGTGTGTGTGTGTGCGTGCGTGTGTGTGTGTGCGTGTGTGTGCGTGTGTGCGTGTGTGTGCGTGTGTGCGTGTGTGTCTAAGGTTAAAAGGTTGCGGGGGAACTGCGGCGCAGCGGTTAGCGCTACGCCGCGCTACGAACCCTCTCCCCTCGGTCGACAACCCGTGGCTGTGTGCGGTGAACATCGCCACGAGGTGAGGCAAAGGCGGCCGGGGGCACGGCGCTGGCCACCCACCCTCCCCCCACCCCCGGCCCTCTCGTGTGCCACAGTGCCGGCCTTCACCGCTGCTGCTGCTGTAACAATACTTTGCCTCACCCCACAGCGATCTGTGATCTGTTGGGGGGGGGGGAGGGTGTCGGGGGGGAAGCCTTTGGATCGGTGGTCAAAGGTAACAGGTCGAACGGAACAAGTGAAACGATGGCGCTGATGCGTGCGGGGGGGTGGGAGCGATGTCCACAACCCTGGGGGGGGCGCAACTGCTTTTGAGCGGAGGGGGGGGGGTTTGCCTCCCGCCACCATCGCCGCGATCGAGCAAACTCCGGTGGTCGTCCTCGTCGCGGGACGAGCACGGCGGCTCTCCCCGGGGCGGCCGTCTGGAACGCTCTCTCCCTTCCGACGCGAGGAAGCCAACCGGAGAGCCGTGTTGCGTGTGCGCGCGCCGTTGAATCATCCAGAGCAAGTGGTTCCCGTGACGTTAACGGCGGCATTTTGCCCTCCCTTGTGTTCTCAATCGTACGTTTTTTTCCCCTTGAATACGACATGAATAAGCAAGCGGTACATTTGCGTTTCGGCCATTCGCCGCCCCGGACAAATTTAAGAAAAAAGTGGCATCACGCGCGCTCCCAGCCGGGCAGAGTGGTGCCCAGAGGTCGCAACCGGGTACCATACCCGTACCCTACCCGATACCCGTACCCTACCCGATACCCGTACCCTACCCGATACCCGGCTACCCGTACCCTACCCAGTACCCGTACCCTACCCGGCTACCCTACCCGGTACCCGTACCCTACCCGATACCCGGCTACCCGATACCCGACCTACCCGGTACCCGTACCCTACCGATACCCGGCTACCCGTACCCTACCCATACCCGTACCCTACCCGGCTACCCTACCCGTACCCGTACCCTACCCGATACCCGCTACCCGATACCCGTACCCTACCCGATACCCGTACCCTACCCGATACCCGTCTACCCTACCCGATACCCGTACCCTACCCGATACCTGGCTACCCGTACCCGATACCCGTACCCTACCCGATACCCGGCTACCTGATACTCATACCCTACCCAGTACCGGCTACCCGATACCCGTACCTACCGATACCGGCTACCCGGCCGGGTACGGGTAGACCGTGAGTCACTGGTGAGTCACCGTTTGTCACTCATTTCCCAACGTCTTGTCTCTTCTCACAATTCAAGTTCCTAGAATCAACCCACCCGCGCCTGCAACATGGCTTCATCCCAGAGGTCACAATCAGGTACCCGATACCGTACCGGTCGGGTAGGGTATGGGTACCGTTTGCGACCCTGGGTGTACGGGTAAGGAATCAAAACCCGTTTGCGACCTCTGGTGATGCCCCCACCCCAGGTTCATGAGAGAGAACCACCGCTCCAGAAGGACGAACTCAGCATCCCTCACGAGAGTCGCTGGTTTTGTGTTTAAGTTCGTCGCCCTGCCCCCCCCACGCCCTTCAAAAGTTCAGCACGCTCTCAAACTCCGTCCGCAGAGGTGGCGGTCGAACGTGCCGTGCCGTGACGATGCCGTACAAGCTGCGTCCGGCGCGGTAAAGTGTCGCGTTGAGCGGCGATGATGTGGTTTTCCCCGCACGTGGTGTCGTGAACTACTCTCAAACCCTCTTCTTGGTTCTTTCGGTAAAGTCACGTAGAAGGGAAGTAATAAAATAATAAAAATAAAACACAATAAAATAATTCTCACGACGTTTCGGCCACAACACAAGCAGCCGTCCTCAGGTCTTCGGGTGAAGACGGCTGCTTGCGTTGTGGCCGAAACGTCGTGAGAATTATTTTATTGTGTTTTATTTTTATTATTTTATTACTTCCCTTCTACGTGACTTTACCGAAAGAACCAAGAAGATGAATCCCTGCAGTCACGAAAGCTTTAAATCGAAATATACTCTCAAACCCGTTTTTTATTTGAGCATGTGCAGGACCGGCTTGAGCTGCTGCTGCTGCTGCTGTAGTAGTAGAGCCCTTTTTTTTTTCTTGAGAAGCGACCTCGCCGCTAAATGCTGCTGGGTCAACGAAGTGGATTATCGCGTGGACATTTGGAGCAGCCGTATCTACTCCTGCCAACACGCGATCGTTGCTTCTAAATGTGGAGGGAAAACCGGAGGGAATTCCACGCGGAGGGGGGGGGGAGACAGGTGAATGCTGAGGAGTTACGCCGCCGGGGAGGAGGCGGTGATTGTGGTGGTGATGGTGACAGTGGCGGTGATGATGGCGGTGTGGTGGTGATGACGACGGTGATGATGGTGGTGATGGTGACAGTGGCGGTGATGATGGCGGTGATTGTGGTGGTGATGACGACGGTGATGATGGTGGTGATGGTGACAGTGGCGGTGATGATGGCGGTGATTGTGGTGGTGATGACGACGGTGATGATGGTGGTGATGGTGACAGTGGCGGTGATGATGGCGGTGATTGCGGTGGTGATGATGAGTGGTGATGGCGGTGACGGTGTTTGCGGTGGTGATGGCGGTGATTGCGGCGGTGGTGATGACGATGGCGGTGGTGGTGACGATGGCGGTGGTGGTGACGATGGCGTTGGTGATGACGGTGTTTACGGTGGTGATTGCGGCGGTGACGGTGGTGATGGCGGTGGTGGTCACGATGACGGTGATTGCGGTGGTGATGACGGTGGTTGCGGTGGTGATGACGGTGATTGCGGTGGTGATGACGGTGATTGTGGTGGTGAATGCGGTGAATACGATGATAGCGGTGGTGATGATGGCGGTGACGATAGCGGTGGTGATGATGGCGGTGACGATGGCGGCGGCGGTGACGATGGCTGTGGTGATGGTGGCGGAATGACGTTGACGGTGGCGGCAGTGACGATGGCAGCGGTGGTGATGACGGTGATGACTGGCGATGACGGTCCGGTGGTGATGGTGATGGCGGTGATGACGGAGCTGGTGATAGCGGTGGCGGCGGTGGCGACGGCGATGGTGGCAGCGGCGGTGGCCGTTACCATTCAGAGGCCGCTGTGTGTGATGTGGCCACGTGTGCGAAACGAACCACAGTCGTTTCAGGAGGACGGAATCAAGCGATGAGTGCGTGCGGATGTCTCGTGGGGTCGAGAGGGCGGAGGGGGTAACTCGTCGTGTTCCAGGACCGCGTGCGCGCGTTCGAAGCTTCGCGTTTGTGGAAATGCCAAATTATCGTGGGCTAGTTCGTGTTTCTTTGTCACCATTATTTCTATGCAACAAGAAAGCGCGCACGCGTTTGTTATGATTCTAGTGATGATATCGTCACCCTCCCCCCCCCCTCGTTATTTTTGTTCATTTTAAATGTCTACCTGCCCCCACACCGCGTCACTTTAATCGTGCCATCTGTATAGTTTTATTTTAAATTATTTATTTAAACTCCCCCTGTCCGTGTACATATAAGTTTCATTTAGGTTTGCGTAACTTAAGACTCGTGGTGGGTGGGTGCGGGTGGGTGGGTGGGTTGGGGGGAGGTAGTGGGGGGGTGATGGTGATGGTGGGGGGGGGCTATGTCTTTAATTTCCCACCCGATCAATCCGCGCGTACTACTACTACTCTGCTTAACTCGCTCTGAAAAAGAAAAGAAAACCTCCCTCCTTGCGTGTCGCTGGTTACATGTTGTGAACATCGGAGGAGTAGGAGGGGAAATTGAAGGGGCCGTCTTTTCGTCATCCGTGCAACGCTCTCAGCTGTCGCCAACGACCTGAAACGCTGATTGATGATGAGCGAAAGGTCGTAATCGTCACGATGATTACGAGGATTATGATGATGATGATTATTGTTGTGTGGTGACGTTGAATAACTATTCTCAGCTCTGCAACAAGATTTCAAACGTTTCCACCTCGCGTAATATGGGAGGGGGAGCTTTTATTAGGGGGTAGATCGTGTAAAAATATTCATGCTTTGTGTTGTTAAACCCACTACGACATTTATAATTCGTTACTAGTACAGCACTAACCGGTTGCTGTGTGTTGGAGAGTTAAACCCACTACAACATTTACAATTCGTTACTAGTACAGCACTAACCGGTTGCTGTGTGTTGGAGAGTTAAACCCACTACGACATTTACAATTCGTTACTAGTACAGCACTAACCGGTTGCTGTGTGTTGGAGAGTTAAACCACTACACATTTACAATTCGTTACTAGTCAGCACTAACCGGTTGCTGTGTGTTGGAGAGTTAAACCCACTACGACATTTACAATTCGTTACTAGTACAGCACTAACCGGTTGCTGTGTGTTGGAGAGTTTTAAACCCACTACAACATTTACAATTCGTTACTAGTACAGCACTAACTGGTTGCTGTGTGTTGGAGAGTTAAAACCCACTACGACATTTACAATTCGTTACTAGTACAGCACTAACCGGTTGCTGTGTGTTGGAGAGTTAAACCCACTACAACATTTACAATTCGTTAGTAGTACAGACTAACTGGTTGTGTGTGTTGGAGAGTTAAACCACTACAACATTTACAATTCGTTACTAGTACAGCACTAACTGGTTGCTGTGTGTTGGAGAGTTAAACCCACTACAACATTTACAATTCGTTACTAGTACAGCACTAACCGGTTGCTTTGTGTTGGAGAGTTAAAACCACTACGACATTTACAATTCGTTACTAGTGCAGCACTAACCAAGCCACAAATGGCATGTTCTGTTCACGTGACAAACCTTACTGATGGGCTGTGTCGGGTGGTGGCGGGTTTAACGACACATTAATATATTTAAGCGATCTAACCCAAAAGAAACCTTCTTATGGATGATATTGGTTGTGAAATCCTTCGTGTTACACCTGACACCCAACTCACTCGCTGCACATCACACTACACCTCACCCACACACCTCACACACACCACCACACCTCACCCACACACCACCACACAGCCACACACCTCACCCACACACACACCACCCACACACCACCCACACACCACCCACACCTCACCCACACCTCACCCACACCTCACCCACACCTCACCCACACCACCACACACCACCCACACACCACCCACACACCACCCACACAGCACACACCTCACCACCACACACCACCCACACACCACCCACACCATAACAACACCTCAACCATACCACACAACACTTTAACCCACACCTCACACACACACCACACCTCACCCACACCACACACCTCACACACACACTACCCACACACCACCCACACACCTCACCCACACCATAACCATACCACACAACACTTTAACCCACACCTCACACACCACCCACACACACACCACACCTCACACACAAACCACACCTCACACCACACACACCACACACCACCCACACCACACCTCACACACACCACACACACACCACACACACACCACCCACACACACCACCCACACACACCACCCACACCATAACCAACACCTCAACCATCCCACACAACACTTTAACCCACACCACACCACACACCTCACACACCACCCACACACACCACCCACCCACACACCACCCACACACCACCCACACCATAACCAACACCTCAACCATCCCACACAACACTTTAACCCACACCACACACACCACACCTCACACACACCACCCACACCACACCTCACACACACACACCACACACACCACACCACACCACACCTCACACACCCACACACACCACCCACACCCACCACACACACACCACACACCACACCCACACCACCCACACACACCACACCACACACCTCACACCACACCCACACACACACAACTCACCTATATCACACCCTCTCCCACCCGATCACCACCGCAGACAGACAAGTCGTGTGATGAGAGCTGTTGAATCTTTGGCTGGGCGGGCGTGCGGCTGGGGGGGGAAGACGAAAAATAAATGGGTTGGGGTGGTGTGGAAAACCACGTGGAGAGAGATGGTGACCTGTAACGGGTGGGAGCGCGTGGTGGTGTTGTTGCTGCTGGTGTTGGTGGTGGTGTTGCTGCTGGTGGTGGTGTTGCTGGTGGTGTTGGTGTTGTTGATGGTGCTGTTGGTGGTGTTGTTGGTGGTGTTGCTGGTGGTGGTGTTGCTGGTGGTGGTGGTGTTGCTGGTGGTGGTGTTGCTGGTGGTGGTGGTGTTGCTGGTGGTGGTGGTGGTGGTGGTGTTGCTGGTGGTGGTGTTGCTGGTGGTGGTGTTGCTGGTGGTGGTGTTGTGCTGGTGGTGGTGTTGCTGGTGTTGCTGCTGCTGCTGGTGTTGGTGGTGTTGCTGCTGGTGGTGTTGGTGGTGTTGCTGGTGTTGCTGCTGCTGGTGGTGTTGGTGGTGTTGGTGGTGTTGGAATGTTGATGGGCAGCATTGACACTGAACGGACGTCGGAAAAACTGCGGGCGAATGATCTCAAAGTGTTTCTGTTTCGCTATCGTGGCCTCTCCTCCACCCCACCATGCCCCTCCTCGCCCCGCGTGTCCCATCGTCTGTCGGATCGAAAATAACGAAAATAAACGGGGGGCCCCCTACCCCCCCCAAAAATGGAATACAATGCTAACTGCCCCCCTCGAACCGGAGTATCGCTTGTGTTGATTTCAGGTTGTGGCGAGTGGATCGATAGATCGATGGATGAATAGATCGATGGGTTTGAGTGAAGGATGAGAGAGGGTGGAGTGTGGATGTTGTTCAATTTGAGACTTAAAACTTTCGTGACTTGCAAGGAATTCATATTCTGGGTTCTTTCGGTAAATTCGCGTAGAGAGAAAATATTAAATACAAAGAGAATAAAATTAATGGATAAAAACATTATTATTATTTTCTATTTAGTAGTTTTATGTTTTCTTTTATTAATTTTATTATTATCTGTAATTTAAATTTTATTAATTATATTTTATTATCTGTTATTAAATTTTATATTTATTTTATTATTTGTATTTGATTTGTTATTTAATTATTTTTATCTATTTAATTTTATTACCTTATTTGTATTGTCATTTTAATTTTGTTATTTTAATTTGATTCTTATTTGTAACTTTACCGAAAGAACCAAGAATATGAAGTTGTTGATGTTAAGTCGGCGTGGCCCCTCCCCACCCAGCCCCCTCCCCCACCCTCCCACCCAGCCCTCCCCCCCAGCCCCTCCCCACCCCCACCCCTCCCCACCCAGCCCCTCCCCACCCAGCCCCTCCCCACCCCCCACCCAGCCCCTCCCCACCCAACCCCCCTCCCCACCCAGCCCCCCACCCTCCCCACCCAGCCCCTCCCCACCCTCCCCACCCAGCCCTCCCCTCCCACCCAGCCCCTCCCCACCCTCCCCACCCAGCCCCTCCCCACCCAGCCCCTCCCCACCCTCCCCTCCCCACCCAGCCCCTCCCCACCCAGCCCCTCCCCACCCTCCCCCCCCAGCCCCTCCCCACCCAGCCCCTCCCCACCCAGCCCCTCCCCACCCCCCCCACCCTCCCCACCCAGCCCTCCCCACCCTCCCCACTTAGCCCCTCCCCACCCAGCCCCCTCCCCACCCTCCCCACCCAGCCCCTCCCCACCCTCCCACTTAGCCCCTCCCCACCCAGCCCCTCCCCCCACCCTCCCCACCCAGCCCCTCCCCACCCAGCCCCTCCCCCACCTAGCCCCTCCCCACCCAGCCCCTCCCCCACCCAGCCCCTCCCCACCCCCTCCCCACCCAGCCCCTCCCCACCCAGCCCCTCCCCACCCTCCCCACCCAGCCCTCCCCACCCCCCCCTCCCCCAGCCCTCCCCACCCAGCCCCTCCCCCTCCCCACCCACCTCCCCACCCCCCCCAGCCCCCTCCCCTCCCTCCCCCACCCAGCCCCTCCCTGCACGACGGACACAATAATCCCCTATGGGCTGGTGTAACCAGGAGGTTGCTACCAGCACAAAACGCCGGAACGCGCAGCGAACGTCACGTTGACGACGGCTTCGAAAAGTCGAATCCCCCCGCTCGTCCTCAATCGACAGTCAACGCTCTGCCTGGAACCATCTCCACGTGGTGGAGCAGCGGGTCCCCCCCCTCGGGCTGTCACGACGTCTGCTTTGTGGAGTCGTTGCAAACTCCCTGCAGAAGTCCAGAGTCTTTGGTTCTTTCGGTCAAGTAGTCGCGTCGAAAGGAAATAAAAAATCAATACAATTCTCACGACGTTTCGATTGCAACGCGTGTGGGTGTGTGCGTGTGATGAGTTGCAGGTAGAGTGGGAAGTAGGCACATACGCACACACACGCACACACACAAACCACATGCGCACACACAAACGCACATGCACACGCACACACACAAACACACATGCGCACACAACGCACATGCACACGCACACACACAAACACACATGCGCACACACAAACGCACATGCGCGCACACGCACACACAAACACATGCGCACACACACAAACCACATGCGCACATACACGCACACACACGCACACGCACACACATACACGCACATACAAACGCACATGCGCACACACGCAAATCTTTCCCACTCGGAATCCCAAAGGAAAACAACAACTATTTCCATGGCGGCGGCGGCGGTGGCGACTGCGTCTCCGCTGACGAGGACCCAGAAGGGGCGAAACGGTGGCCCTGGGAAGTTTCGCTCGACGTTGTAGCGGGAAGGGAAACTGCGTGCTGGCGTGGGTGGATGTCAGTGCCAAGCAGAGGTCGCAAACGGGTTTTGATTCCTTACCCGTACCCGGCCGCACCAGGGTCGTAAATGGGTACCCTACCGGTACGGGTATCGGGTACCCGATTGCGACCTCTGGGATGAAGCCATGTTGCAGGCGCGGGTGGGGTGATTCTAGGAACTTGAATTGTGAGAAGAGACAAGACGTTGGGAAATGAGTGACAAACGGTGACTCACGGCCTACCCCAGGGGTCGGCAACCAAAATAACAAGAAGAGCCATTTCTTTCCAATTCGGTACAAAATTCAGTATTTCAAGAGCCGCAATGCATCTGAGTACATACTCTGTACTCACGTACATATCGTCAAGAAGCAGCCCGTAAAGAGCCACATGCAGCTCCGGAGCCGTAGGTTGCCGACCCCTGGCCTACCCGTACCCGGCCGCACCAGGGTCGCAAACGGGTACCCGTACCCGGCCGTACCGTACCCGTACCCTACCCGGCCGGGTACGGGTAGGGTACGGGTATCGGGTACCTGATTGCCACCTCTGGGATGAAGCCATGTTGCAGGCGCGGGTGGGTTGATTCTAGGAAACTTGAATTGTGAGAAGAGACAAGACGTTGGGAAATGAGTGACAAACGGTGACTCACAGTGACTCACGGTCTACCCGTACCCAAGCCGCACCAGGGTCGCAAACGGCTACCCGTACCTGGCCGGGTACGGGTAGCCGGGTATCGGGTAGGGTACGGGTATCGGGTACCCGGCTGCGACCTCTGGTGCCAAGGGGGCGTGTGTGGGGAATGGTTGTTCGTCCGGGAGCTTGGCAGGCAGAAGAATATGGTGACGCGGATGAATCAGATGAAGAAGCAGATGAAAAAGATTCAGATGAAAAAGCATTTAAAGGATCAGATGAAGAATCAGATGAAAAAGCAGATAAAGGAGCAGCAGAATCAGATGAAGCATCAGATGAAGAATCAGATGAAAAATCAGATGGAAAATCAGATGAAAAAGAATCAGATGAAAAAGCAGGTAAAGGATCAGCAGAATCAGATGAAGAATCAGATGAAGAATCAGATGAAGAATCAGATGGAAAATCATATGAAAAGAATCAGATGAAAAAGCAGGTAAAGGATCAGCAGAATCAGATGAAGAATCAGATGAAGAATCAGATGAAGAATCAGATGAAAATCATATGAAAAAGAATCAGATGAAAAGCAGGTAAAGGATCAGCAGAATCAGATGAAGAATCAGATGAAGAATCAGATGAAGAATCAGATGGAAAATCATATGAAAAAGAATCAGATGAAAAGCAGGTAAAGGATCAGCAGAATCAGATGAAGCAGATGAAGATGCAGCAGAATGAGAAGAATCTACTTAAAAAAAAAATCGACCAATCACCATCACACGCTTCAATAACCGAATGTAAACATCCGATTGTTATTATTTTTTTTTCCCTTCGGCGAGCAAAACGCGAATCGCAAAATCGTAAAACGCCGACAACAACGACAACGCCACCGACAAAAACCGCAACCGCCAAACTGGGAGACATTGATCTTGAAAATAAAAATTTGAAAGAAAACAAAAGAGAGAGGGGGGGGGGGGAAGAGAGGGGGCCCAAATTTATCGGTGAAAAATAAAAAAATAATTAACGCGTGCAAAACCGACCAATCGGTAAAGAGCATCCCCCCTACCGACCAATCGATAAAGAGCATCCCGCTACCCCTCTCGACCAATCGGTAAAGAGCTTCGCCAAAGCCCTCTCGACCAATCGGTAAAGAGCTTCCCGCTACCCCTCTCGACCAATCGGTAAAGAGCTTCGCCAAAGCCCTCCCGACCAATCGGTAAAGAGCTTCCCGCTACCCGTCTCGACCAATCGGTAAAGAGCTTCCCGCTACCCGTCTCGACCAATCGGTAAAGAGCTTCCCGCTACCCGTCTCGACCAATCGGTAAAGAGTTTCCCCCTACCCGTCTCGACCAATCGGTAAAGAGCTTCCCGCTACCCGTCCCGACCAATCGGTAAAGAGCTTCGCCAAAGCCCTCTCAACCAATCGGTAAAGAGCTTCCCGCCCTACCCGTCTCGACCAATCGGTAAAGAGCTTCCCGCCCTACCCGTCTCGACCAATCCGTAAAGAGCTTCGCCAAAGCCCTCCCGACCAATCGGTAAAGAGCTTTGCCCAAGCCCTCCCGACCAATCGGTAAAGAGCTTTGCCCAAGCCCTCTCGACCAATCGGTAAACAGCTGCCCCTCCACCCCATATCCTCCGCTCTGAAGAGGAGGATGACCAATCACAGCGCTTCGTTTTTTCCGTTATTGTTGTAGCCGCTGGTCGGGCGGGGGACCAATGACGTGCACACGCGCCTCGACCAATCGGATGCCCCGATGCACGAAAAGGTGGCGGGGGGGGGGGGCGGGGGGGGGGGGGGCGACGCCGCTGAAGACTGAAGGCACCCGATTGGTTCAAATGACACTTCGGCAGTGACGTCACTTCACATCGCCACGGCAACGTCAAACCTGATCTCGAATGCTCGCGCATGATTGGCCGGGCGTCCCCGGCACACTCCCCCCCCCCCCGCTTCCCTCCCCCGGCAGCATCGGCCGTCCCGATTGGTCCGTCGGCGAATCGTTGAAGCCTGAGAAACGTCATGAGGTTGTTCTTTTTCTTCTTTCCCCCTCCCAGTGGCGCTAAATTTCTGTCCGTTCGCTTCCACGAAGTGAAATAAATCCACCGTTGACCCGGCAGTCCGATGCGATGCCTCCTCCACCACCTCCTCCACCTCCTCCACCTCCTCCACCACCTCCTCCTCTTCCACCTCCACCTCCTCCGCCCTCGTTGACGCTCACAGCTCCTCGTGCCCTTCACGTGCACGCGAGACAGAGACAAAGCTATCCCAGACAGCCTATGGCAGGGCCTGGGGCAAGTGCCAGAGGTCGCAAACGGGTTTTGATTCCGTACCCGTACCCGGCCGCACCAGGGTCGCAAACGGGTACCCGTACCCGGCCGTACCCTACCCGTACCCGGCCGGGTACGGCTAGGGTACGGGTACCCGATTGCGACCTCTGGGATGAAGCCATGTTGCAGGCGCAGGTGGGTTGATTCTAGGAATTTGAATTGTGAGAAGAGACAAGACGTTGGGAAATGAGTGACAAACGGTGACTCACCAGTGACTCACGGCTACCCGTACCCGTACCCGGCCGCACCAGGGTCGCAACGGGTACCTGTACCCGGCCGGGTACGGGTAGCCGGGTATCGGTAGGGTACGGGTATCGGGTACCCGGTTGTGACCTCTGTTGGGAGACACAGGCTTGCACGTGCGCACGCACGCACACATATACACGCAAACGCACATATACACACACACGCACTCACACACACACGCGCTCGCACATGAGCACTCACGCACTCACACACGCACACACACACGCACACGCACTCACGCACTCACACACACACACACACACGCACACACACACGCACTCGCACACACACATATACACGCACACATGCACACACACGCACTCACACACACACGCACTCACACACTCACGCGCTCGCACATGAGCACTCACGCACACACACTCACACACGCACACACACACTCACACACACACTCACGCACTCACGCACTCACACACACTCACACACACACTCACGCACGCACGCACTCACACACGCGCACTCACACACTCACACACACGCACTCACACACGCGCACTCACACACACTCACACACACACTCACGCACTCACGCACTCACACACACGCACTCACACACTCACACACACGCACTCACACACGCGCACTCACACACACTCACACACACACTCACGCACTCACACGCGCACTCACGCACTCACACACGCGCACTCATGCACTCACACACGCACACACACACACTCACACACACACTCACACACACACTCACGCACTCACGCACTCACACACGCACACACACACGCACTCATGCACACACACACACTCATGCACACACACACGCACTCGCACACACACATATACACGCACACATGCACACACACGCACTCGCACACACACGCGCTCGCACACACACGCGCTCGCACACACACGCACTCGCACACACACGCACTCGCACACACACGCACTCACACACACACGCGCTCACACGCACTCACACACGCACTCACACACACACTCACACACACACTCACGCACTCACGCACTCACACACGCGCACTCACGCACTCACACACGCACACACACACGCACTCATGCACACACACACACATGCACACACACACGCACTCACACACACACACGCACTCACACGCACTCTCACACACACACGCACTCACGCACTCACACACACACTCACACACACACGCACACACACACGCACACACGCACTCACGCACTCACACACACACTCACACACGCACTCACACACTCACTCACGCACTCACACACGCACACACACACACTCACACACGCACTCACACACACTCACACACACACACACACGCACTCACGCACTCACACACTCACACACACACACACTCACACACTCACGCACTCACACACAAGACAAAGATCCACCGTATAGCCTTAACAGACTGTAGGGGCAAGTGCTGTTAGCGAGCACCTATGAAGGCCGGAACGGTACACGAGGGGGTGGGTGGCCAGCACCACGCCCGACCGCCTTTGTCTCCCCAGTGGCGATGTTTACACACCGCACCAGGTACTCATTTAAGGCTGAGTCGACCTAGGGGAGGCCCAGGACCGGTTCAGATAATCGTCACTGGTGTTAGCCGTGAGCGGGAATCGAACCCGGGTCGCCAGGCTCATAGCGCAGCGCGCTAACCGCTACACTACCGCTCCCTCACACTCACACGCACTCACACACACACACGCACACACACACACACACTCACTCACTCACGCCCTCACACACACACACTCACACACACACACACGCACTCACACACACACACACGCACACACGCACACACACACGCACTCACGCACTCACGCACTCACACACACACACACACTCGCACACGCTCACACTCATGCACACACACACACACTCGCACACGCTCACACACACTCACACACACACACACTCGCACACGCTCACACACACTCACGCACACACACACGCACTCACACACACACGCACTCACACGCACGCACACACACACACACACACACGCACGCACACACTCACTCACGCACTCACACACACACACACACTCACTCACACGCACTCACGCACTCACACACACACGCACTCACACACACACACACACTCACACACGCGCACTCACACACACACTCACACACACACTCACACACGCGCACTCACTCACACACTCACGCACTCACGCACTCACACACGCGCACTCACGCACTCACACACGCGTACTCACGCACTCACTCATGCACACACACACACACTCATGCACACACACACGCACTCGCACACACACATATACACGCACACATGCACACACACGCACTCGCACACACACGCACTCACACACACACGCGCTCACACTCACGCACTCACACACACACACACGCACTCACGCACTCACACACGCACACACACACACACACGCACACACACACACACACACTCGCACACGCTCACAGCCAAAGCTTTACCCAGCTCCATGTCTTCCTGCTGCTGCTGCTGCTGCTTCTTCTCCTGCTGCTTGTCCTGCTGCTGCTGCTGCTGCTGCTGCTGTTGTTGCTTCCCCGCCGCGTGCCCGTCCTGCACGGAGGCCCACAGGCGCTTGACCTCGGCGTCGTAGTCGGCCCACTCGGGCACGATGCGCACCGCCGCTGACAGCTTGGGCTCCTTCGTCATGGGGTTGTTGCACTGGGCACGGGGGGGGGGGGGTGAGGGGGGGTGAGGGGGGGTGAGGGGGGGTGAGTGGGGTGAGGGGGGGGGGTGGGTGAGTGAGTGGGTGAGTGAGTAGGTGGGTGAGTGGGTGAGTGGGTGGGTGGGGTGAGTGAGTGGTAAGTGAGTGAGCGGTGTGAGTGAGTGGTGTGAGTGAGCGGTGAGTGAGTGAGTGGTGAGTGAGTGAGTGGTAAGTGAGCGAGCGGTGTGAGTGAGCGCTGTGATTGAGTGGTGAGTGAGTGGTGAGTGAGTGGTGTGTGGTAAGTGAGTAAGCGCTGTGAGTGAGCAGTGTGAGTGAGTGAG